>WITN01000878.1:0-34656 GCA_015025155.1 Lactarius quietus | reverse complement strand
ATGTATGGACCCCATCAAAATTTCGGGTGTCAAGGAGTGGGCCTCACCCACCACAGTTAAGGAAGTCAGATCTTTCCTCAGTTTGTTGCAACTTTTACCAGCAATTCAAAGGATTTGCCTCAATTGCAAAACCACTCAATGAACTTACGCGCAAAGATGAGCCATGGAAATGGGAAGCACGCCATCAAGAAGCATTCCTAGACCTCAAAAGACGTGTAACCACAGAGCCTATCCTAACACACCCTGACCAGAGCCAACAGTTCGACCTCGAAGTAGACGCATCAGGATTCGCAGTCGGTGCGGTATTACTACAAAAGAAGCAAGACAGAAAACGCCATCCCATAGGATATTACTCGGCCACCCTAAATGCAGCAGAATGAAACTACGACATCTACAACCTTGAATTACTGGCCATCGTCGAGGCATTGTGCAATTGGAGACATCTGCTGGCAGGATCTCCTCATAAAGTACACATATTCTCCGATCACATGAATCTCCAATACTGGCAGGATCCCCAGAAGATCAGCAGGAGGATCGCCCGAGAAGTATTAGAGTTAGCTGAGTACAACTTCAAAATCCACCATGTCAAAGGGACCACCAATGGTCGAGCTGACGCACTCTCACGACTACCACATTATGACCAAGGTGAAAAGGACAATGAGAACATTACGGTTCTGCCAGAAAAACTGTTCATACAAACTATCATGACCCCAAAGAAGACGCAAAATGAAGACACCATACGTAAATGGGTAGATCCCCATAAGCTGACTAAAGTCGACAACCTCTGGTGGTACCAAGGGAAACGACTAGTTGTCGCAGGAACAGGCACAGACATCAGAGAAGTCATATCTTCTCATCATGATCCACCGATTCACAGTCATCCAGGAATTGCACAAACTATACAGCTGGTAGAACATCATCATTGGTGGCCCTCACTACGACGTGACGTCACTGAATACATAAAAGGATGCACAGAATGCCAAAGGTGTAAGGTCAACACACATAATACCAAAGCACTATTACAACCAATCTTCCCGAAACCTGAAGCTATGCCATTTGAAGTAATCGCACTGGACTTTATCACTAAACTCCCAGTGTCACAGGGTTTCAATTCAATTCTTACGATTACCAATCATGATTGTTCAAAGGCCTCAATATTCATACCCTGCAAAGAAGAGATATCAGGTGAAGAAACAGTGACCCTCTATCCCAAACACGTGGTCCGATGCTTCGGACTACCATCAAAAATCATCAGTGATCGAGATCCTCGATTCGCGTCCAAATTCACAAGAGAACTATGCCAGATACTGGGGATACAGCAGAATATATCCACGGCCTATCATCCTCACACAGATGGACAGTCTGAACATACTAACCAGTGGCTAGAGCAGTACCTCAGATTCTGGGTCAACGAGAGGCAGGATGACTGGGCAGCACGCTTGGCTATTGCCGAGTTCGCACACAACAATTGGGTTAACAAATCCACCCGCGAGTCACCATTTCGCCTTCTGATGGGATATCACCCTCGCACTAATTGGACAGACACGCCGTCGCCTATCCCACAAGTCACGATGTGATTGGAAAAATTAAAAGAGTTATGAATCAAGGCACAAGAGCTTATGCAGCAAGCGCAAGAGTCATGGATTACGAATCGTGACTCACCCAAGTATCAAATTGGAGATCAAGTATGACTGGAAGGACACCACCTACGCACTCATCAACCAACCACGAAGCTTGCGCCTAGAAGACATGGACCCTTTCCAATTATCCAGGTGACGTCCCCTGTCAACTATCACCTTAAACTTCCCACACAGTGGAGCATCCATGATGTATTCCACACAGATCTCCTGGCGCCTTACAAAGAAACGCTGATTCATGGCGCAAACTATCAGCGCCCACCACCCGATTTGGTGGAAGGCGTGGAAGAATACGAGGTTGAAAAGGTACTAGACTCGAGAAGATATGGACGAGGGCACAAACTCCAATACTTAATCAAATGGAAGGGCTATCCAGACTCTGACAATCAGTGGGTCAACTGGGACGATGCCCATGCCGATAAGGCAATACAGAAGTTCAAACGTTCAAACCCCGATCGAGAAGTCCACATAAAGGCAAGTTGTTATGATGAGAGACTAGCATCACTCCCACTTCCCTACATGACTTCCAGCAACAACTCCTTCTCTTCCAATGTCATCGACTTTGACTCCTTACTACCCATTAACGCCATCCTGCCCGTTACCTACGACAACAACAACAATGTCGATGACCCTCTCTGCTCGGCAGTGGAGCACGTTAGGGTGGCTGCCGAACGAGCGGCGGCGACCCGGGACAATATTGATGCGGCCTGTGACCTCGCTGAAGCATGCTGCCATTTCCCCACGCCAGAGGGAGGCCGACTCGAAGAAAACGAAGACGAAGACGTCCATCACAGTGGGCAGTCCACTATGGAGGAAGGTAGTCATCGCTTGGAGGGTGGATCAATTGTGGACAGCGAGGGAGACGGAGATGGAGAGGAGGATGAAGGCAGGGCAATTTACCTGGCCAGTCCATACCCCACCACAGTCATTGACATCACTGACATGGACACGGATTCGGGCGACGAGTCTTCCTATCATAACGCAACTGTGGTATGCACCCACTGCAACCACGAGCCCGACTATTGCCACTGCGCCCCCTGGCGAGTGCCGCCTCCATGCGCAGTGGACTACACCATCATCCCCACGCCCGAAGAAACTGACAACGAAGAAACCCCAGTACCCGACCATCAGAAAGCCCCGTCAGTTGCGGCAGTGGTATACAGACAAACCCCGCCAGAAGCCGACGTTGGAGGAAGAATACAGGAAAATTGCTGCGGGCGAGACTCGTCTCCCCTCACGACACAACACCATAAACGTCCCCTATTGCCCACTCCCAATGGCTTCATCCTCAACCGCGGCCTGAACTGGGTCCCCCTAGCGCTGCAAAGCGAAGGGAGGAAGACACCTGCAAAGTTCGTTTGGGTTCGCATGACAGACAACCCCGAAGTGTTCGGCACCATGGGGAGAGGAGAGCCAGTGTATAGGGGAGAGATACATGCCAAGCCATGCTTCGATATGGGGCCCGCAGCTGAGTACACCCTCGAGGACTTGAAATATTTCCGCGCTGACAAGCGGTCGGTAGACAAGGCGATGGCCCACCTTGGAGACATATCTCTCCAAGCTGAGGTACACTGCTACCGCGCCTTGCGTGAGGTCATCGAAGAACTGCCTCACAATGCGACACCTTAAACGTCCCCTATCGCCCACTCCCAATGGCTTCATCCTCAACCGTGGCCTGAACTGGGTCCCCCTAGCGCTGCAAAGCGAAGGGAGGAAGACACCCGCGAAGTTCGTTTGGGTTTGCATGACAGACAACCCCGAAGTGTTCGGCACCATGGGGAGAGGAGAGCCAGTGTATAGGGGAGAGATACATGCCGAGCCATGCTTCGATATGGGGCCCGCAGCTGAGTACACCCTCGAGGACTTGAAATATTTCTGCGCTGACAAGCGGTCGGTAGACAAGGCGATGGCCCGCTGTTATGACTCGGCGGTATTGGTCAATGTAAGCAGGATGACGAGTCGCTCCTGAAACTTACAAAGGGACTGTTGTGCTTATTCACATATCACTGTACGATGACTGATGATAGTAGTAGTCGTGGCGTTAGTATTAGTGGACGTTACCAAGCATTAGTAGTAGTGGCTGTATCGCTGACGAAGGCGTACAGTCAAGATAGGATATAAGGTAGCTGTCGACTGATGTGGTCGACAGCTTGACTCTCTTGTACCATTCTCAAATCTAGCCGGGTTCCTTCTCTTCAAAGACCCGCTGCGAGTCTCTCTCTCTTAGGAAGGCACTTTCAAGTGTCCTTACGTCAAGTCACACCTGTGCGTGTTGACACGTGTTGCTAAGTCACGTTATCTCGTCACCACGTATACTGCCTAAGTCAGGCCCAGGTCACGACAACCATAACATTAGAGTCAAGCTCTCTCATACGCCGTGGTGACAATCACAACCAAGGACGGTTGGGATTTCCAACCCTTTCTAGTCAGCTCTCGAGACAGAGACACCCCCGCAAGATACATCATCAACCGAGTTCGTTGCCCTCCACCCGTAGGAGGAGGAGGACCACCACCTCCAGGAGGAGGAGGACCACCACATCCAGGAGGAGGAGGACCACCACCGGCCGGAGGAGGCCAACAACAACAAGGAGGACACGCAAAGGACAAATTCATAGGCAACCCCCCAAGTCCATTCAATGGAGAGCGCTCAAAGGTGGAAGGATTCATCCTTCAATGGGAAGTATACGCCGGGGTAAATGCAAGCCACTCAGCAATGAGGAATAAATATCAAAAAGCTATGTTATTCCTCACCTATGTTCAAGGAGACCTGGTTGACGCCTGGGTCATGTCCGCAAGCCAGTGGCTAGTCAGAGAAGTGCAGAGGGGCGTCAGCCAATTTGACAACAGGCTGTGGAACAACGTTCTACAAGCCTTTCGATGGCAATTCGCTGATGTACTCAGCAAGGAATGTGCCCAGGCCCAGCTCGACGCTGGAATTCGTCGAGCTGGAATTCGAATGAAAGAAGGGAAGATCGACAACTACATAGCGCTATTCGAACAACTAGTTTGATACGCAGGATATGACATCAACGCCGAGCAGACCCTCAAATACTTCATAAAGGGACTTCCAAGGACGCTTTATGAAGCAATGTACCAACACGACAACCCTCGAACATACGAGGACTGGAGAGCATCAGCACTCAGAAGGCAGCAAAAGTGGATCCACATGCAGACGGTGCGCGGTAACCTAGACATGTTCAAAGGATCCGCTAATAGGAACCAATTGGGAGCATTGGCAAAATTGCTCGCTCCCCTATCGAACCCCGATGCAATGGACACATTGGCAGATCGAGTCAGAGGAAGACTCGCAGGAGCAGAAGAAGTCCTCAACCCTCCACGACCTCCCTTCCCACCAAGGGGAGGGTATCTTCAAAGGCAGCGAAGAAATCGACCGGATTTCAGTCAAGTCCGGTGTTACAACTGTGACAAAATGGGGCACATCAGTCGAGACTGTCGCCAACCACGACGAAACAAACGCCAGCAAATAAGGGGTGCGGAAGAAAGACCAAAGACCGACGAAGATAAAGCGCAAGACTGGCTGAGGGGAGTAGCCAGCGAAGGAGACGATGTGAAAGACCTCATCTTGCAGAAATTGATGGGGACGGATTTTTCAGACGCCTGAACCCGATGGCCTGGGTGAAGGCACTTCGTTGTAACTCTGTGTACATTATGCCCTACCGATCTATGCAAGTTCCAGTTCAGCTGCACACACGTTACAACACAGCCGAAGTAAAAACACTAGTGGACTCAGGAGCCACTGATAATTTTGTGAGCGAAAGTTTTCTCCAACGAATGGGGATAAAAACACTGTAGCGTTATCACCTAACGCTTGTTCGACTTGAACAGTTCTGTGGCGTAATGCTCGAGAGTATGGATGAATCTTGAAAGTCACGGGCAACTTAGCTTAGTTGCACTGCCACTAGGTGAACTTGATAGACACTAGGGTATCCGAAGGACAAGCTTCAATCGATAGATTGGAAGAGATAAGACGACAATGAAAGGAAGTGAAACTGAAGATGATGATGATTCAAGAAGACCAAGCTGAAGAGCTTTGGTCTTTACCGAACAACTTATATACAGTTACTCGCTGGCTTTAAAGCGCAGCTTGGAATTCAAACCCTAGTACAAAGATAATAGTAACGAGTCATACGATCATCTGAAACACCAGTGAAACCCAAGTACCGGTGACGCGTAAGTGTCCATGACTAATGAGGCTTACTATCGTAGTCATAACCGTATAGTAAGCGTCCTGAACTCCGAGACCTTGTAATGATGCTGATATATTAGTCCATACGATGTCATATCATGACATTACCCCCTTTTCAGGTAGAACGTCCACGTTCGAAAACCCAAGGGATAATTCTTGCACCTCGATTAACCGTAACCTCCTTGTCCATGATCCTCTGCAGGGCATTGGCAGCCTCCAGATGATGAGTACACTTCCTGACCTTGTTACCAACCACGTACTGTTCATTTTCTAGAGTGGTAATCCGCTCTGCAAGATCGGAATATCGAGTCGTCAACCCTCGATAACGGAGAACCTCGGCCCACAATGACCGATCTGGTATTTGAGCCATGGCCAGATCGACACCATGATGGTCTCCGTACTCCTGTCGAAGATAACGCATTTGCTCATGCGTGTAATCGCGTTCGACTGAGTCAAAGTCAGGGGTGGCATGCACTTCACCTTGCTGAATCTCTCCTCCCTTCTCCATACATCTGTAAACAATGGGGTTGTTGCCAGGCATCACGTGGATGTACTTGGCAACCGTAATGTGACCATTAGTGGTCATGTGAAAATTGATAAATCTGGGGGGAATATTCAGCTCAAATCCGTCAGGGGCGTCAGCCTTGTCCTGAGCGCGTTGTTGGTCAGCACGGACTCCTCCTCGGTAGTCAGGGAAGCAAGGGCCTTCTTTTGCCGCTCCCAGACCAGCTCCTCTTCGGCCCCTTCTCACCCTCCGCGGCACAGATGATACCCCTTCATCTTGGGATCCCGATATTTCACGGGGATCTTGGTTTTCTTTGTCAGACCCTTCCTCTCGAGCTCGGAGCATGGCACGGATGTGAATACCCCAGGACGTCGCGGGGTCAAGGACGACATTGGTGGGGGGTTCGACATTAATATATCGAGGCGTTGGCGGCGGAGGGATTTGGACGGGGTTGTTGTTACATGTACAGTTGTAGATGAGTTGTCCCCAGTTGTAGTGGATGTGGGAGGATTCGTTGTCAGGATGGCCTGGACATGGCAAGGCGGTCTGCTTACAACTTCCACAAACTCTGACCAGGTCACTGAGGTCGGAGACACTTGGAACCTTGACAAGCGTTTGTGGAACAAGGACATTCTTGATGCAAGGATTTGTTCCCTCTGCCACTTCTGATGAGTCTTCCTCCAGTCCGTTGGTGTCGTGTCCGCATACATCAGGGGTTTCAGGGATGATGTCAGTGGGACCGATGCATCGGAATGCAGCGGCGACTTCTGCATAGGTGGGTTGTTGGATGGCGGGAGCATGGTAAGATGATGAGGGTGATGGTGAAGAGGCAGTAGAGGCAGTGGTCATTGTTCGACGAAGGAAGAACTGATGTGCGTCTTCTAATGATTGGCCTGCTTTTATGTGTGAAGAAGTGGATTTCAAAGACCGTTTGAACTCAGCTAAGGCGTCCACAGCATGTACATCAGTGGCGTTGACCCACTGCGACTCCGAGTCTGGATACCCCTTCCATTTGATAAGAAATTGTTTGCGCCTCGTCCTGCCAAATTGCCGATGGTCCAGAATCTTCTCGACTTCGTATTCTTCTTCTCCATCGATTAATTCAGGGGGAGGTCTTGGGAAATTTGGTCCATGAAAGGAAGTTTCTCGATAGGGGGTGAGAAGATCGATGTGAAACACGTCATGAATGCCCCATTTGGCAGGTAATTCCAATCGATAATTGACTGGGGACATCACCTGAATAATTGAAAAGGGGCCGTGTCTTTTGGGCACAAGCTTGGCGCTTGGCTGATGAGTCCTCAGGTGACGACCTTCTAGCCATACGCGATCTCCTTTTTGGAACTTGGGCGTATCTTTGTGTGAGACCCATGACTTCTGGGCCTTGATAATTTGTTTTTGAGCGTGTTCCCATGCTTGTTTGAATTGATCTAGGCGCAATGCCACTTGCAGAAGGGGACTGGGCGTCGAATTCCAATCAGCATGAGGGTTATGTCCCATCAATAAGAAGAACGGTGACTGCCCTGTAGCCTCATTGGGCCAATTGTTATGCGTGAATTCTGCTATTGGAAGATAAAGGTTCCAATTGTCTTGTCTTTCATTTACCCAGAAACGAAGATATTGTTCTAGCCATTGATTGGTCCGCTCGGATTGTCCATCGGTACGAGGGTGATATGCGGTGGAGATGTTTTGACTAATCCCCAGTTGCTTGCACAATTCTCTTGTGAACTTGGATGTGAAGCGGGGATCTCTGTCGCTAATAATTTTGTTTGGTAGTCCATACCGCATGAACACATGTTTGATATACAGCGCAGCCGTTTCTTCTGCATCGATTTCTTCGTTACAAGGAATGAATACTGATGCCTTAGTGCAGTCGTGATCCGTGACTGTAAGAATGGAATCATATCCCTGTGCGACTGGCAGTTTAGTGATGAAATCTAGAGCGATGGTTTCAAATGGCATAGCTTCCAGTTTCGGGAATATTGGTTGTAGTGGGCTTTGATAGGACGATTGTTGATTTTGTGTTGTTGACATTCTGCGCATCCTCGCACGTACGCCAGTACATCCGGTCGTATTGGCCACCAATAGTATCTTTCTACTATTTTGCCAGTTTTACTGATACCGGGGTGACCATGTACTGGGGTGTCATGATGAGCAGCGATTATTAATTTTCGCTCTTCACATCCCTTGGTGATTACCTTCCTCCCTTCCTTGTACCATATTCCGTTGATCTTTTTGAGTTTGTGCGGGTCTACCCATGGTTTAATGGTATCTTCGTCTTGAGTATCTTTCCTGTTGATCAATATCATTTCTTCTACTGCAATTGTCGCGGAAGGATGAATTGGCATTCCGGTACGTTGTGCATTCGTGACTCATATGAATAATTTGTTTGGTAGTACCGTAACATTTTCATTGTCTTGTTCCCCGTGATTGTAATCGGGTCGTCTTGACAATGCGTCTGCTCGCCCATTTGCCGTTCCTTTGATGTGGTGAATTTCGAGATCATATTCTGACAATTCCAGTACTTCCCTTGCGACTCGTCAACTAATCTTCTGAGGTTCTCTCCAGTACCGTAGGTTCATATGATCCGAAAATACTTTGATTTTGTGTGGTGATCCTGCTAGTAAAGATCTCCAATGGCGCAGCGCCTTGACTATTGCCAATAGTTCAAGGTTGTAAATGTCATAGTTTCGTTCTGCTGCGTTTAGGGTTGCGGAATAGTAGCCTATAGGGTGTCTTTTGCCATCAGTTTTCTTCTGAAGTAACACCGCTCCCACCGCGAATCCCGATGCGTCCACTTCTAACTCGAATTGATCTTGTAATATTGGATGTGTCAGCACTGGCTCTTCAGTAACACGTTTCTTTAGTATGTCGAATGCGTGTTGTTGCGTTGGGCCCCATTGCCATTCCGTCGTTTTCTTCGTAAGTTCGTTTAGTGGTTTAGCAATTGAAGCAAAACCCCTGATGAATAGGCAGTAAAAATTGCAAAAACCCAAGAAAGATCGTACGTCCTTCACTTTCTTTGGGGTTGGCCAGTCTTTTATGCTGGCGATTTTGACCGGGTCCATACGAGTTACCCCTTTTTCAAGGATTACCCCCAGGTAATCAAGGGAGGAAGAATGGAAAGTGCATTTCGCCAGTTTGAAAAATAAATCATATTTTGCTGCTACTTTTAGGACGTCTTTGACCGCTTTGACATGATCCGCGAGGTTTGTTCGTGTAGCGATGCCAATATCGTCCATATAGACACGAATGGTGGTACCGTTAGTCTCGTGTTTGGCAATTGTGTCCCGATATATGTGATTCATCATCGATTGAAAGGTAGCGGGTGAGTTTGTCAATCCGAAGAACATCACCGTGGGTTCAAAAAGTCCATATGGCGTTTTGAACGCCGCCTTGTGCTCGTCTCCAGCTTTGATGTGGATATTGTTATACCCCCATCGTACATCTAGTTTGGTGTAAATGTGTGCACCACTAAGATCTTTGATAAGTGTTTGGATGAGTGGTAAAGGATAGTTGTTGCGGATAGTGAATTCATTGATACGTCGGTAGTCCTGTACTGGGCGTAGCTTTCCATCCTTCTTTTTTACAAAAAAGAATGGGGATGCATACTGCGATTTAGAGGGTCTGATGTACCCCTTTTTCAGATGTTCGGTGATAAACTCTTGCAATGGTTTATCCTCCAATTGAGACAGTTCGTAAATAGAACAGTTGATATGATCCGGAGTGTTGTTTTTGAATTCGATAGCGTGATCCCATTCCCGAGATGGAGGGAATCGATGGGATTCTTCTTCACTAAAGATTCTTTTAAATTCGTCGTATTCTTCCGGTATGTTGACCTCTTTGTTGGTTCCTGCTGCTATGGCGAGGTCAGTGGCTGCCCCTCTAATAGAACATTGCTCTCCTAATGTAGTTACGATATTTTGTTTTGCTGTTTCGGAGAGTAAATGGGCTATTACACTGGGATTGATTTCGGGATGACACGACTTGATGACAATTGGTAGAATTTTCTCGTTGATAGTTCCATGCTTCCAGCTGAAATTTGGTTCAAAAGTGCTAAGCCATGGGTATCCGAGGAGGATATCTTCTTTTCCAATGTCCACTATTAGGAATCTCATTTTCCTAACAATTCCTTTTGTCAATATTTGTAGATCAATGAAATGAGTGACTGATCCCTTTTTGTTATGGGTGTCATCTATGTTGAACAGTTGTTTTGGTTGTGGCAGTGAAGCCATTCCCAATCCCATTCGTTTCACAAGTTGAGGATTAATGAAGTTGTCTGTGGCCCCTGAGTCCACTAGTGTTTTAATATCAGCCTTGTTGCTGCTGGTTCTGATCAACACTGGAATTCGCATAGAACGGAAACGAGTTATGTATACAGCATTGCAACGTAATGCCCTCACCCAGGCCGTCAGGTTCAGGTGTCCCCAAAATCCTTATTTCCCATCAACTCCTGCATCGCCATGGCTTTGAATTCTTCGGTTTCGTTTGCTGCCGTTCGCAGCCAGTCATTCTTTCTTTCCTCCGTGGTGCGGGAGTCCGACACCATTTGAGCGACATGTAAATCTTCCCCAACTTCGGAGCGATCATCCACCACCTCGATGCCTCGAGAATTGCTTTGGGTCCTAGGTGGATTGCATGGTTGACGTGGCTGGGAGCAATTGCGACTGAGATGTCCTTTCCTTTGACAATTATAGCAAGTTACTTCCCTGAGATCTGGGGATTGCCTTCTTTGCAAAAACCCTTGATGAGGTTGAAACGGGGGTCGAGGATTATTAAGGTAAGGTCTTGGCTGAGCCAATACATCTTCAGCATGTGCCAATCGTCCTCGGGCTCTGGCCCTGTCCGCGGATGTATCCATTGCGTCTGGATGGCATCTAAACTGTCTCCAGTTAGTTTGTGGTGGTGGTGTTGGCCGAAATGGTGTTTTGTAATGATCAAGTTTGTTCTTCATGTGAAGGTATTGGCCTTGACACTTGATGGCCGCTTTCTTCCAGTCTTCGTAATCTGTAGGATCGTCATGGAGGTAAATTGTTTCATGTAATTTACCCGGTAGTCCGTTTGCAAATAGATCAAGGACCATTGGTTGATCTATATTGTAGCCAGCGTATCTGACCAATTGTTCAAACTTTGCCACGTACACATCAATGTCTCCTTTTTCCATCTTGATGCCCCTTTGTAATTCTGTTTGCGCTTTCTCTTCTTTGAGAGTGTCTGCATATTGCTTCATGAATGAGGAATGGGTGTTGTACCATAACCAGTCGTCGAAAGGATTTCGTCCATTGACATCCACTTGGACCCGTAACCAAGCCACCATTGATCCTACCCATTCGGTTAATGTGGTTCCTTGGATATAAGTGAGGAACAACATAGCTTTTTGATATGGGTTTCGCATAATGGAGTGAGTGGAATTGATTCCTTCGTATAGACTCCATTGCATTAGAAATTCTTCTGCTTTCTCGCGATCACCCGCGAAGATTGCAGGTGGATTGCCACAAAATTTGTCGTGTACTGCTGGTAAGGGTGCTTGCGCTGCTGGTATCGGAGCTGGTGGGTTTCCGGGAGGTGGTCCTGCTCCACCATTTCCTCCGTTACCGCCTCCACCTCCTCCATTGCCGCCTCCACCTCCTCTACCGGGTGGATTAGAGGGAGGTGCTCCTTGTTGGTTTTGAGGATCCGTAAGTGCTCGAAATGCCGTGACCGTTGGTGCCACTGGTGAGTTAGTGAGGGAATAGATTGGTTGTGTAGAGACACTTTCCATAGTAGCATGAGATTGGATATGGGATGTGAGCATTGTCATTGCTCCTAATCGTAATGATTCTGTTGCGATTGCTAAAGTTACTCCTTGTTGTGATGGAGAGGAGTTTCGTTCTTTGGGAGATAGGTTACTCTTGACACTTGGTGTAGGAGATGATGTAGTGGTCAATGGTTTATTTGCTGTTGTCAACTCCTGTACTTTTTCTTGTGTGAGTTCGTTGATGTAGATGTCGCAACCTAGATCTTCCAATGCTGGTCGAAATCCTTCCCACTCTCCTCGATCAGCTGTAGTTTGTAACCAGCAAATTTCCACCCAAACGTATCGGTCGTAAGCAAACTCAACTGCGACAGTTCGATTGTCTTCTCGGCTTCTAGCGTGATATCCGTGAGTACCTGTGGTTTTACTATACCGGTACTCAGTGTTCTTGCAAAATCATTGTGGTACGTTGTCAACGCCTCGATGGCTGAAAAATATGTCGTCGCAGCACAAGCAACGTTCTCTGGTAGTTTCTGAAGACGCCACGTTGAAGCTTGGTCTTAATGTAGCGTTATCACCTAACGCTTGTTCGACTTGAACAGTTCTGTGGCGTAATGCTCGAGAGTATGGAAGAATCTTGAAAGTCATGGGCAACTTAGCTTAGTTGCACTGCCACTAGGTGAACTTGATAGACACTAGGGTATCCGAAGGACAAGCTTCAATCGATAGATTGGAAGAGATAAGACGACAATGAAAGGAAGTGAAACTGAAGATGATGATGATTCAAGAAGACCAAGCTGAAGAGCCTTGGTCTTTACCGAACAACTTATAAACAATTACTCGCTGGCTTTAAAGCGCAGCTTGGAATCCAAACCCTAGTACAAAGATAATAGTAACGAGTCATACGATCATCTGAAACACCAGTGAAACCCAAGTACCAGCGACGCGTAAGTGTCCGTGACTAATGAGGCTTACTATCGTAGTCATAACCATATAGTAAGCGTCCTGAACTCCGAGACCTCGTAATGATGCTGATATATTAGTCCGTACGATGTCATATCATGACAAACATGGTTGCTAGATAAGCCAAAGCGAATCTACAACATCAATGATACCACGAACAAAGCAGGACACATAACTCGTTACGTCATTCTTCGAGTCGATGTCAAGGGGAATAGCAAGGAAATGAGGTTCTTGGTCACCAATATCGGAAAAGAAGATATACTCTTTGGATATCCCTGGTTAGCGGCCTACGAACCACAGTTCAACTGGAGGAAAGGGTCAATAAACCCAACACACCTCCCAATTACAATCAAAACGGTCAATGTGACCAACAGAAGGAACGTGCTAGCTCACCTACTAACAGAAACAAAGGAACACATAGTAGGACAGCTGGAGCAAGAGGAATCACGAGGAAGACGAGTGCTGATACCAGCCATCGAACAGGCCATCACAGCAAAATCAAAGGACGAGAAAATCGCCGTCCTACCTCCACAATACGAATCATTCCGCAAGGTGTTTGACGAAGAAGCGTCAGCAAGACTCCCAGAACGGAGGCCTTGTGATCACGCAATTACGCTGCAACCCGACGCCCCAACATCGCTGACGTGCAGGATTTACCCTATGACCCGCACGGAGGACGACGCTCTAGACGCCTTTATAGACGAACACCTCAAAAAGGGTTATATCCGACCCTCGCAATCACCATACGCATCATCCTTCTTCTTTATCAAAAAGAAGGATGGGAAACTCTGCCCCGTCCAAGACTATCGTGCTATAAATCGATGGACGGTGCGAAACCAATACCCACTCCCATTGATAACAGACCTAATGTGGGACCTGGGCAGAGCGGTCATGTTTTCAAAGTTTGACGTCAGGCAAGGGTATAACAACATACAAATCAAGGAAGGGGATGAACATAAAGCAGCGTTCAAAACACGACGTGGCCTTTTTGAACCCACGGTTATGTATTTCGGTCTCTGCAACTCACCAGCGACCTTCCAGGCCTTTATGAATGAGATCTACCAACTGGTTATCGCAAAATTCGCGACAGAAAGAATGCACATTCACATATACATGGACGACATAGCCGTCGCCACTGATGACTGTGGCTCCTTCCAGCGTACGAACGAAGCACATACGGCGGCGGTCGCTGCTGTCCTTACAGTCGCCGCTGCTCATGATCTCTACTTCAAACTGGCGAAATGCGCATTCCGCATTCCGTCAATTGATTACCTGGGGGTAATCCTTGAAAAGGGGATGACACGCATGGACCCTGCGAAGGTTGCGGGTGTTCACACCTGGCCCATACCAACAAAAGTCAAGGACGTACGCAGCTTTTTGGGCTTTTGCAATTTTTATCACCCCTTTATCAGAGGATTCGCCAACATCACCAAGCCCATGAATGAACTAACAAGGAAAGATATCGAATGGCATTGGGGACCAGCCCAACAAAGTGCCTTCGAGACACTCAAGAACCGCATCACAAGCAATCCGATCCTCGTTCACCCAGATCCAAACGTGCAATACGACCTTGAAGTAGACGCATCAGGATTTGCTGTCGGAGCAGTCCTCATGCAGAAGGGATCTGATGGCAAGAAACACCCAGTAGCCTTCTACTCGGCCACCCTCAACGAGGCCAAACGAAACTACGACATATACAACCTGGAATTATTGGCCATCGTAAAGGCGTTACGAAACTGGAGATACCTATTGGTGGGGTCGCCGCATAAGGTCAGAGTATTCTCGGACCATATGAACTTACAATACTGGCAAGACCCACAGAAGATCAGCCGAAGAGTAGCTCGAGAAGTACTCGAATTGGAAGAATACAACATTGAGATACACCATCTCAAGGGACGAGCCAACGGTAGGGCAGACACGTTGTCCAGAAGACCAGACTACGATACCGGAGAAAAGGACAACGACCGAGTCACAGTACTACCAAAGGAAATATTCATATGAACGATAGCGGGGATCACACCAACACCCATCAAACAGGATGAAACACGAATCAAAACGTGGATTAGCCCTCATGAACTCAAGAAGATAGACGGTGTATGGTTCAAGAATGGAAGGGTGGTAGTCACCACAAAGAAGCACGAAGAACTAAGGGAAGTCATAAAGCGATACCATGACGCATTAACAGCGGGACATCCAGGAATAGCAAAGACACAAGAATTGCTAGCTCGACACTACTGGTGGCCAAACATGAAGGCCGACGTCATGGACTACGTTCAAGGTTGCGGGGAGTGTCAATGACATAAGGTCAACACTCGACCCACCAAAGCACCATTCAAACCTATCTACCCTCGAATAGGAGCCACACCATTTGAAGTCATCGCGGTGGATTTCATAACTAAGTTACCCCAGTCAAACGGATATGACTCAATTCTGACGATCACGGATCATGACTGTTCTAAAGCGACGATATTCCTACCCTGTCAAGAGTCGATGTCAGGAGAAGAAACGGCAATGTTGTATGCCCAGAAGGTACTCCCACGGTTTGGACTCCCAAGCAAGATAATCAGCGATCGAGACCCTCGCTTCGCGGCGAAGTTTATGCGAGAACTATGCCGAACCCTTCAGATACAACAAAACATATCAACTGCTTACCATCCAAGGACAGACGGGCAATCAGAATGCACAAACCAGTGGCTAGAACAATATCTCCGACTGTGGGCAAACGAGAAACAAGATAACTGGGTGGCACAACTACCTCTAGCGGAGTTTGCCCATAACAACACGATAAGCAGCACCACAAAACAAACCCCATTTTTCACGCTAATGGGGTATCATCCTAGAGATAAATGGGCGCCAGGTACAATCAATCTGCCCAGTGTATCAAACCGACTAGAACAATTGGAGGACGCCCGTCGGAGCGCACAGGAGAACATGATAAAGGCCCAGAAGTTGTGGGTCAAACATAAAGACACACCTAAGTACGCCATAGGGGACCAAGTATGGCTAGATGGGCGCAACCTACGAACCAATCAACCCGCTGCCAAGCTGGCGCCCAGGAGACAAGGACCATTTGAAGTCGCACAGGTGATGTCCCCTGTGAATTACCAGCTCAAGTTACCTCCGCAATGGAAGATATATGACGTGTTTCACACAGATTTGCTTATGCCTTACAAAGAAACACGGATGCATGGCGCAAACTACTTATGCCCACCACCCGAATTGGTTGAAGGCGTGGAAGAATATGAGGTCGAAAAAGTGATAGACTCCAGGAGGTCGGGTCAAGGGTGCAAACTTCAATATCTCATCAAATGGAAGGGATACGCGGACTCGGAAAACCAATGGGTCCCGTGGGACGACGTCCACGCGGAAAAAGAGATAAGGAAGTTCGCACGATTAAACCCGAAGGCTGAGACTCACATAAAAGCAGCCTCGACAGGACCAGTAACACCATCACCCTTCCAACTCTCTAACTCAATGGCTCATGTCCCTCTCTCCATTGTCAACATCGACAAGATCGCCATCCCCCATGTCGACACCCTTGACACCTACGACGGCAACAACAACATCAACGACCAGTTCTGCTCAGCATTCGAGCACGTCAGAGCCGTCACCGAACAAGACCAAGCTGCCCGAGACCTGGCCGAGGCTCACAGGCGATTCCCCACACCCGCAAGCGGCAGAGTGGAAGAAGATGAGGAGGGAGTACGGCCTATTGAAGGAGGTGATGTCCGCATGGAGGATGGACCAAATAGTGAAGAGGACTGCAGCGGAGAGGAGGATGAGGATACGCCTGCTAATGAGGCGAGTATCAACCAGTCCGCCACCTCCCTCACTACTACCGTTGTCGGCAGCATCAACTCCTCCGCCGCTTCCCTTGCCACCACCACTGTCGACACCACCAACAGCAAAGGTGAGGATGACAGTAGCGACGAGTCTTATCACGCAGCACAAGTTGTCTGCATCCAGTGCGACAACCCCCCCAACTACTGCCACTGTGCTCCCGTGCCTATACCTTTCCAAGCCTGCACCCTTACCAGCGAAGCTGACGATAACGCGCGCCGATCACCTCCAATTGCTGTTATCTACGGAGCAACGGCGGCGCAGGGATATGCAGTGCGTGGTCTTCCCCCCTATAGGGCCGAACACGACCCATCGCCCATCACTACGCACCGAACGCATGCGACGAGGCTCCCTCTCCATGCCATATCGCCTACTCCTGGCGGATTCATCCTCAACAATGGGATGAACTGGGTCCCGATGGTCATCGAACACGAGGGGTGAAGAGTCCCAGCCAAGTACGTACGAGTCCGCATGCTAGACAACCCCGAAGTGTTCGGGACAATGGGGAAGTATTCCCCCATTTACCGAGCGGACATCCACGCTGAACCATGCCGAGACATGGGCCCATCAGCTGAGTACACTCGTGAAGAGCTTGGCTATTTCCGCGCTGACTTCCGTGGAAAGCGACAGGTAGACGAGGCCCTTGCCCGGTTAGGGGACATCTCCCTCCAAGCCGAGGTGAGGCGCTACCGCGCATCCATGGAGGTCATAGCCGAGCTCGAGCAGGCCATCAAGAAATTGGAGGACGATGTCTTCGTCCATATCGACAGGGCCATGCATTCCTCAAGGAGGTTAGGGCGCGCTCATGCCCTCAGAAGGGTGTGGGATGAACACGAGACGGATGTCGGACTGACCACAGTGACCAATTGGGTTGTGGAGCGTGGACGCTCACCCTTGTAAAGGGGGTGATGTTATGACTCGGCAGTATTGGTCAATGTAAGCAGGATGACGAGTCGCTCCTGAAACTTACAAAGGGACTGTTGTGCTTATTCACATATCACTGTACAATGACTGATGATAGTAGTAGTTGTGGCGTTAGTATTAGTGGACGTTACCAAGCATTAGTAGTAGTGGCTGTATCGCTGACGAAGGCGTACAGTCAAGATAGGATATAAGGTAGCTGTCGACTGATGTGGTCGACAGCTTGACTCTCTTGTACCATTCTCAAATCTAGCTGGGTTCCTTCTCTTCAAAGACCCGCCGTGAGTCTCTCTCTCTTAGGAAGGCACT
Organism: Lactarius quietus; assembly: GCA_015025155.1. NCBI lineage: Eukaryota > Fungi > Basidiomycota > Agaricomycetes > Russulales > Russulaceae > Lactarius > Lactarius quietus. The sequence goes on along the minus strand of WITN01000878.1, from coordinate 16,543 downwards.
TTCAAGTGTCCTTACGTCAAGTCACACCTGTGTGTGTTGACACGTGTTGCTAAGTCACGTTATCTCGTCACCACATATACTGCCTAAGTCAGGCCCGGGTCACGACGACCATAACACCCGCCTTGGAGACATATCTCTCTGAACCGAGGTATGCCGCTACCGCACCTCACGCGAGGTCATCAAAGAACTGGAAGCAGCTATCAAGCGCCTCAAGGATGACATCTATGTCCACGTCGAGCAGGCGCACCATTCAGCCAAGAGACTGGGGATGGCTCATGCCTTGAAGCGGGTACATGATGAGCAGCAGATGGATATCAGACTTACTGAGGTTCCGGGTTGGGTTGTGGAACGAGGGTGTTCACCCTGAAAAGGGGGTGATGTTACGATTCGGTTGTGGGTTTGTCATTATGGATCGCTAATGTATGATTACCAAGGGTGACTGATGATGACGAGTCGCTCGTCAGTCGCATGACTCATTGATTCACAATCATGAGTCATCTCTTACGAATTCTTAGTCAGGGTGTGTCAGGATGTACGATTATGTCAGAACGATTGCATAGTAGTTTAGTACTTATAAGGGCTGCAGAATGGATTGTATTCTGCAGCTTGAGCTTCTTGTTACTTTCTCGTCTTGTTGTATCCATCGGTTCTCTGATCCATGCTTTGGGCTATCGACCCTCGTCTGCATCGCTCCAAGATAAACCAAGCCTTTGTATCGACACCCTTCGTACTCCGCCTTCGCACGTTGAGACATTACTCAGCCTCCGCGCTTGAGTCCAGTATTTGCTAAGTCATTGCGTTCATCTAAACATTGCCTAAGTCAGGCTCATGTGCAACTCGCACATTACATGGTCTCTTGTTACTGCATTGCAAGGTAACTCGTCTTTGAGAATGACGTCAAGTTTGAACTCGAAGAAGAACAGAAGCTCAGTCCACCCAAACAGAGCTTTTTTTGGGCCGTCGTTCATAAGATTGTCAACAGAGCACCTATCCGTCACCTCAAGGCTCTCATAAAGCACACCCACTACATCCGGTTTCCTTTTGGAATTTGAACCGACAACAATGACCGGATCATTGCAGCAAAAGCATATGCTTGAGTTGGGATTGTTATTTAATTGACAGATGACATGGTTGGAGAGCTTGATGAAGGGGGGATAACGGTAGGTCTTGTGCTTTGCCTCTCAGTATTTGGAAACATATTTCTGAAAAGCCTTATCGTCAACTATGTTTTGGATTTTGGATGTATTTTCTTTTGATCCATGATTCTGGGGAGAGATGTAGGATATCATTTAAGAACTCGTCGAATGATACTGGGCACAGGAATTGGAGATCTTCTGTGAGATAAGGCTTGTAATCAGACCGATTATTTCGTGACTGAGACGAGTAACAACCGCCAGATCCTCGACTATATGGAGTACTCTGGATCTGGAGTGACTGGAGTACCATTGCGGGTGGTGTTGAAGGACGTGAAGACATTGCTTGAACAAATGCTCAAGCTCAAGTGCAGATGACGACTGCGAGCTCTGACACAATTACAGATCATGTGACCTCAAGCTCAAGGTCGAGGACTTGGTGTGGCTACCTTTCCGCTTTCCCTCTTCAATGTTGAAGCTTCAATGCTTAGATGACTTACATCTCTCGGATGCTCTGGATTGCCCCTGTGTTTTCTCTGTGCTTCATCACATTTACACGACGCTCCACCGCATTGTGCACTCCCCTTTTTTGTCTTTTGTTCACCGTCTTTTAGTACGTTTTGCTTGTCTGGAATTAGTGATTTGCTGGCCCTTGGTCACTGTAGATCACGTAGGTTACATTCTCGAAAAAATGAATTTGTGTCCTATTACAATATGCCGTATCGTGCCCAACGACTGACAACACTCAAAAACGCGGCACAAGAAAAGGCATCAATCCAACTCTGCACACTGATCCAAGCAAGCTTCAGTTGATAAAACTGACACCTAGTACTGTATATAGTGAATATATATAGGAGTTGCAATGAATACTGTAAAAGTGTTCGGGTCACATGAATGATCGCACTGCTTTACGATCCGACTATGATGTGGCAAATCTACTCACCGCATAGACCGGTAACCGTTCGCTCTATGAGATGCCCCTTGGGATGCTCGATAGAGCGACTGGTACAAATGGTGTTGAAGTTGGGGGACGTGGAAAGTGATCGATATTGACCCTTGGAATTTTCCATGGAATGTTCAAGTGTGGAGGGATACCCCCTAATTTGGATGATCGGGATCTAGAATTATTATTTTTACTGGATCGGAAATCTGTTACTGCTGTTCTGGAGAATCTGATCACATCATGTAAGAGTCAGTAAGATGCATCTAATATCTCTGGGCAAGTCTGTGGGTGTGATTGTGGATCCAAAACCTTCAACGTGTTTGCTCTGTAGCATCCATATGCCATCTGAAATACCTGGAACACATATTTTTGCTTAAATATGCCCCTCCACACAACTCCTGGTGCCCTACCCCTACGTTGTGCTCCTGATGACGCCTGAACACCTCCACATGAATTTCGGGTTTGCCCTCCCGTTCCTCTCTTTCTAATCCTACCACACAATCACTTCCTCTCCCACAACTACCAACATATCCCCCTTCCTTACATCAGCTCTGACTGACGTACACTGTTCTGCATGGACAAGCTCAGCTGATGAATTGGGTGCAGGATCCTTGTTTCATCGTCCCTGCAGAGCCCATGTCCCTTTGGCACTATCAAAGACCTCAATCATTAATGTAATCTGTTTTACTACCCCAAGCGTTCAGTGCAGTGGTGAGTGGAACACCATCAGATATTTTCATGTGATACAGTGTCCCTCATTCAGGCTCATTGGTCATGAGGTCAGTGTTGCGCAGCAACCAGCACAGCAAACAGTGTTACGGAGTCTCACCTTGTGAAGGTATAGAGACTGATAGAGTGGTTTGTAGAGAGGAGTGCTCAAGTGTGCGTAGAGTGAACGACTTGTATTCTTAGAGGGGCTCTACTCCCCTCATTTATAGGAAAACCGGTCCCTATGGTCCCACCACGTCCGTTTGCGTAAAAGTGATGTGAAACACCCCAGAAGTCTTCAATATCACCATGTGTGATACTGATAAGACTTGCGCCCTCCATATTGGAGTTGCGCCCACTTTGTGTGTAACGGAGTACCCTAATATGGTAATCATATGTACAATACTACTGTAATGTCGTAACTGCTATAGATAAGATACGTATGTACTTATTACGTTTCAACAGTCAGCTCAACTGGAAGCGTTGCAGGTGGGAGCAGCCTAGCTGCGCTCATGTGTTATGTGGGGAATAACAAGGACGTGACGACAGTTTAGGTTTCTTTGTGGATGTGATGGCTGCCCAGCTGCATGGATGTGAACATCGTGCTCTCCACAATGTCAGACGTGTATTCACACTCGGATTTGAAATGAATCGCTCTGATCCAGATGCAATGTTGCCGCTGCTGAGCATGCACCAGAGCATGCATCCACAGAGCGAGGACTTGTTCATGACATGTGTACTGCAGGACATCGATTTGCACATATCTTCTGTGTTGGAGAGATTGGAGACCTAGTGTGTGGATGATGGTGTGTGTGCTTGTCGGTTTGCAGGCTGATTAAACTGAACTGACAATAATAACAGAGTTGCTGTGTGTGGGATCTGTTGGCATTTCCAGTAGAGACCTGAGCCCTCTTGTTTTGCATGCGATATTGTCATTAGCTTATAGAAATGACCACAAACACACCACCCACCCGTGAGGAGATTCCTTTTTTGGCCTGTTTGATTGCCTTGGACGCAACGCACTGCACATCTTTGATCACCTTGGACTTCTCATCAAGGATTCCCTTCAGGTGTGACATTTCTTCCTCGAGCTACCGTATCCCTTCTATAGGACAATACGTGGTGAGCTTCACTCCTTTGCCCTTGCAGGCAGCTCCAGAGGACACCACAGCAAGGAAACTGTACACTGGCATCATTCGAGAATTGTCGCTACAAGAAGTTAAGAATGAGCGGTGAGGTCAATTCATCTCCTTCGCTGTCTGTCTAAGGCTTGCCTTCAGTTGCAGCTTGTATTAGCAATGGCGGTGAATGTGGACTTTGACTATTTCTCTAGGCATTCAGAAGGATGGTACGTGTCTCTGTGGTCATTCTGGTTCTGCGGTCCTAGTTTCACTTGTAATCAGACCTGGCATGGGCTTTTGGCACCTCAGTTGGAGCTCGACGGACTGAGTGGCTCTGTCTTTGGATATCTCTGCAACTAACAAATGAGAACCCATGTTGATCTTACAACTACAAAATAGCAAGCGGGTCGCATGTGGTATATCAGTATTAGTACTTGTCATTTGCTCTATAGACCTCAGCAATGCCTCATTGACCTCCAGTATGCTGATGTCAAATGAACTATGCCTTGTCTGAGCACTGGGATCCTCATTGGTGTCCAGAAAATCAGACCAAACTCACTGAGTCACCATCAGTCTTTCAGATTCACAGCTTGTGTACTCGTTAGACACATACTTAATCCTCACATCACCGAAATTGCTGCTTTCGTTCAAGCCAATGACAATATATGTCCGATCTTGCTTGTCTAGACACACAAAAATCAATGGGAAGCTCTTCTTTCTGCTTTGTATGCTGGCTACAACCCGATCGCAACCCTCATACGTGTTGTTGTCTTTGTGCAAACTCTTGAAGGTTTAAGACCAGCTGAAGTTGCTGAATAAGGGAATCACCAGGGTGAGTCTGGAGATGGTGGAGAAGTTTGCAGAGGCACAGGAGGTAATGACATCTCAAGAGGCAAGCCACACAGCAGAGCATTAGTTGTATTATCTCAGATACAGATAATCAGGTCGTGATCAAGATTTCAATTACTTTATTTGGTACTATCCCTCCACATGCAAATGTTCCATGGAAAATTCTACATCAGCCACAGATCACAGGCCCCACCCCGCTGTTTCAAGCCCAGCTGTACCAGTCGGAGAATCAAGGATCCTCCAGTCACTACATGACGCCCCTCAAAATCCTCTCATTCGAACGGCTGGTCATGAGTCTACTCACTGCAGTCATTGTGCGTGGAAGATGACAAAACACAATACCAGGAAGAATCAAACAAAACAGAGGATAAGATGATTTAGATTACCGTGCACATAACCAAAGTGAGAATCACTCAGAGCAGAACAGGCACGAATGGGACGCAAACGGCGTTTGAAGTCAGCCAACTCCACAGGCAAACTGCTGACGAAGATTGATGCGTTTTAAACTATAGTATAGATGGGATGATGTCAAGACATTATATTCCAGAGGGAATTACAAACATTGGAGTCGATGCCTGTCGGTCGATGCGCATAAGTAACTTGTTGAGATATTTATAGTGGTGTGATTCATCTCCTAAGCACATTAACAATGTCCTCGGCTGCAGCAGACACATATTCACCAGATGACTCAAGCTTAATGACACAGGATCTGCATTCCAGGAGGATCAGTTTCCCTACCTGTCCAATCCAACAATTTCCGATAATGAGTACTTTATTCCCTTCAGATGGCATCCATGGTTTGAGATATGAAGGTTCAATGGAAATTTGGGTTGGTCTCTTCTGCTGGACCACAGATACAACAACTTCTTTCGGTTCTGGTAAGATCTTTTGGCTTGTCACTGGAACCATCTTTGCAGTGAGTCCATTCAAACCAGCATGTGGAGACGACACTGGAATGCCTCGAATACGGAACAGAATACATTCCTCCCTTAGTACTCCCTGAATCTCTTCCACAAAGAGCCACTGTGTTCGAGCTTACTTGAGATAAGCACACAAGATATTCAAGTACATCACAACTCACCCAGTTCCTGAGACAAGCTCCGAGGGTATACTGTAGACCTGTCAGGTTCTTCTGGGTCTGGCGTGAGGGTACAGGGAATGTCTTCATGAGGGGGGTACAGTTCAGACGACTTGATGATGCCACTGGAATTGCAATAGGTCTGTCAGAAATATTTGTGAGACGCAAGGAACAGTCATAGACAACAAAGTGTGCACTTCAATTGAAATTCTCCAAACTGAAAGTGTTGCCTTGCTTGACCATGTGATGATACCTTCGCATCCAACTCAACGTCAACAATATGAAGATCCTCGGCCCTGACAAGGCCATGATACCCCTTGAAGGAGCCTCTGGTGATTACTATCCGCTTCCCTTCCCAAATACGACGGTGCTCAGTTGTAGGCAGAGCAACGGCTTGGACCCCTGATACCATGATGTTGCCTATGTTGACATCAAGCTGGACTTGTCAGGAACTCATTGTTGGCAATATAGATCTAGATAGACTTACATGTTGCCCGCTTATTTCATCCATAACTTTGGCGATGCAGTCATCTGGTACTTGTGATATGCGACTGTGGCGCGTTGTGCCACCAGCCCCAGGGAATTCTACATAGAGACCCAGAGTGAATCGGAAAAACCGAAGAGGAGAATGGAAGAACTGGATGTTGAGTGTCAACGTATTGATCTATGGGTCCAGAAATTAATCAGGGAATGGGGAAGAGAGGGGGAAGCACACCTCTGCATTGGCCTCCCTGTCCAGAAACGCTACTTTCTGCCCATTGTGGTCGATGGTTGTTACCATACCGAATGAGTCGGACCAGTGGTCCTTGACATTGTTGCCAGGGAGAAAATGAGGAATCAAGTTGCGCAAAGTGACACGAATGATTAGCCCGGAATGCTACTCAGGGCTTTCAACAACCACGTCCATAATATGATCTTGGATCGTTTCAGTGCGCCCGATGATGCCAGTGTGCTCTCCAGACACCACCAGTATCCTATCTGTTATGGTCGGCTTGACCCGGGCCTGACTTAGGCAAGAGTACGCGGTGACAAAGAAAAAGAAGGACTTAGCAAAGTGAGTCAATGCACGCAGGCGTGACGAAGTATAAGGACACCTGAAAGTGCCTTCCTAAGGGAGCGATACGCGGGCTGGGCTTGTTCAGAAGAGAAGACCTGGCTAGATTCAGAGATGGTACAAAAGAGTCAAGCTGTCAACCACATCAGTTGACAGCACCCTTATAACTGGTTCTTGACTGTACGCCTTTGTCAGCGATACAGCCACTACTACTAATGCTAGGTAATCGTCCACTAAGCCAATCAGTCATCCTGTAGTCATACATGAATAAGCGGTACTAGTTCCTTTGTAAGTTTCAAGAGCGACTTGTCATCTTGCTTACGGCTAGTCAACCACCTCAATTGTAACATCACCCCCTTCACAAGGGTGAGCGCGCACGCTCAACTACCCAGTTTGTTACCGTAGTGAGTCTGACGTCTGTCTCATGCTCGTCTCATACCCTCCTGAGGGCGTGCACGCGCCCTAATCTTGCTGCCAAATGTCGGGCCCTATCGATGTGGACAAAGATGTCGTCCTCCAGCTTCTTGATGGCTGCCTCGAGTTCGGTGATGACTTCTGTGGACGCGCGGTAGCGCCTCACCTCAGCTTGGAGGGATATATCCCCTAGCCTAGCGAGGGCTTCGTCTACCTGTCGCTTTCCACAGAAGTCAGTGCGGAAATACTGGAGGTCTTCACGCAAATACTCAGCTGCAGGGCCCATGTCTCGGCATGGTTTGGTGTGGATGTCTGCTCGGTAGATCAGCGAGTATCTCCCCATCGTCCCAAACACCTCGGGGTTATCTAGCATCCGGACCCACACATACTTTGCGGGGATCCATTGTCCTTCGTGCTCGATCACCATCGGGACCCAGTTCATCCCATTGTTGAGGATGAACCCTCTGGGGGTAGGTGATATGGAATGGATAGGGCACCTCGGCACATCCGCTTGGCGCGTTCTGCCCTATAGGGGGGTACACCGCACGCTATGTATCTGAGTTCCGCCGTTGGTCCATAGACAACAGCAATTGGAGGTGGTTGGGTCGCGTCATTGTTGGCTTCTCTGGTAAGGACGCGGACCTGGAAGAGAACTGGCAGGGGGGCGCAATGGCAATAGTTTGGGGGGTTATCGCACTGGATGCAGATAACCTGGGCGGCATGGTATGATTCATCGCTGTCGTCATCTTCATCTTTGCTGCTAATATGGTCAACAGTGGTGGTCGAGGTGAAGGCGGTGGAGGGCTGGAGGATACTTGCCTCATCAGCAGCCATATCCTCATCCGTCTCTCCGCTGCTGTCCTCTTCACTATCTGATCCTGTCTCCATGCTGACATCACCTCCTTCAAGAGGCCGTACTCCTTCCTCATCCTCCTCCACTCGGCCACTTGCGGGAGTGGGGAATCGCTGGCAAGCCTCGGCCAGGTCTCGAGCAGCTTGCTTGTGTTCTTTTTGCTTGGCGATGGCTCGGATGTGTTCAACTGCTGAGCATAAGGGGTTGTCCACTTGTTGGTGTCGTAGGTGGTGAGGGTGTTGATATTGGGGATATCGTCAATGTTGATAATGGTGAGTGGGACATGAGACATTGTTGAGTGGGTGTAGTGGGATGATAATGTCGACTGTTCTGTCGAGGCTGCTTTTATGTGAGTTTCAGCTCTCGGGTTGGATCGTGCGAACTTCCTTATCTTCTCACCCACATGCACATCGTCCCACAGGACCCACTGGTTTTCCGAGTCTGCATATCCTTTCCATTTGATGAGGTATTGAAGTTTACATCCTCGACCATGCTGTCTTGAGTCTAAGACTTTTTCGACTTCGTATTCTTCCACACCCTTGACTAATTCAGGAGGTGGGCGCAAGTAGTTTGCGCCATGCATCCGTGTTTCTTTGTAAGGTGTGAGCAAATCTGTGTGAAACATGTCATGTATCTTCCATTGTGGAGGTAATTTGAGCCAATAATTCACAGGGGACATCACCTGTACTATTTCAAAGGGGCCCTGCCTTCTGGGCGCAAGTTTGGCGGCAGGTTGATTTGTTTGTAGATTGCGCCCATCTAGCCATACCTGGTCCCCAATGGCGTACCTGGGCGTATCTCGGTGTTTGACCCATGACTTCTGGGCCTTTATCATGTTTTCCTGTGCGCTCTGGCGGGCTTCTTTCAATTGTTCCAATCTACTTGATACACTTGGCAAGTTGATTGTACCTGGCACCCATTTATCTCTTGGGTGATACCCCATTAGTGTGAAGAATGGGGTCTGCTTGGTGGTGCTACTTATTGTGTTGTTGTGAGCAAATTCCACTAGTGGTAGTTGGGTGGCCCAATTGTTTTGCCTCTTGTTTACCCAGAGCCATAGGTATTGTTCCAACCATTGGTTGGTACGTTCTGATTGTCCATCCATCCTTGGGTGATATGCAGTCGATATGTTCTGTTGTATTTGAAGAACTCGGCATAGTACTCTCATGAACTTTGCCGCAAACCAGGGGTCTCGGTTGCTGATTATTTTGTTTGGGAGCCCAAACCGTGGGAGGACCTTCTGAGCATATAATATTGCGGTCTCTTCTCCTGTCATCGATTCTTGGCAAGGTAGGAATATGGATGCCTTGGAACAATCATGATCTGTGATTGTCAGAATCGAATCATACCCGTCTGATGGAGGCAACTTAGTTATAAAATCGACCGCAATGACTTTGAACGGCAAGGCTTCTGGACATGGATAGATGGGCTCGAATGGTGCTTTGGTAGGCCGAGTGTTGACTTTGTGTCTCTGGCACTCTGCGCACCCTTGCATGTAGTCGAAATGTCCGTCTTCATCCTGGGCCACCAGTAATGTCAAGCTAGTAGCTCATGTGTCTTTGCTATTCCTGGGTGACCTGCCATCAGCGCATCGTGGTATGGTTTGATGACTTCTCTTAGTTCCTCGTGTTTGTTTGTGGTGACTACCACTCTTCCGTTTTTGAACCATACACCGTCGATCCTTTTGAGTTCATGAGGGCTGATCCATGCGTTGATCCGTGTTTCATCTTGTTTGATAGGTATCGGTGTGATTCCAGTGATTGTCCGTATGAATATTTGTTTGGTAGTACGGTGACTTGATCATTGTCCTTTTCTCCGGTGTCGTAGTCTGATCTACAAGACAATGTGTCAGCCCTTCCATTTGCTCGTCCTTTGAGGTGGTGTATCTCGATATCGTATTCCTCCAATTCCAATACTTCTTGAGCCACTCTTCAGCTAATCTTCTGTGGGTCTCGCCAGTACTGTAGTTCATGTGATCGGAGAATACTCTGATCTTGTGTGGCGATCCCACCAATAGGTATCTCCAGTTCCGTAGTGCTTTTACAATGGCAAGTAGTTCCAGGTTGTATATGTCGTAATTGCGTTCGGCTTCGTTGAGGTGGCCGAGTAGAACACTATTGGGTGTTTCTTGCCATTGGATCCTTTCTGCGTGAGGACTGCTCCAACCGCAAATCCAGATGCATCCACTTCAAGATCATATTGTGCCTTTGGGTTTGGATGAGTGAGGACCAGGTTGCTTGTAATACGGTCTTTGAGTGTTTCGAAGACGTGCTGTTGGGTCAGTCCCCAATGCCATTCGACGTCTTCCTTGTGAGTTCGTTCATTGGTTTAGTGATGTTAGCAAACCTCGAATAAAGGGGCAGTAAAAGTTGCAAAGCCCAAAAAGCTGTGCACGTCTTTGACTTTTGTCGGCGTGGGCCAAGTGCGAACACCTGCGACCTTTGCAGGATCCATGCGCATCATCCCCTTCAAGGATTACCCCCAGGTAATCAATAGAAGGGACGTAGAAAGCGCATTTGGCCAGTTTGAAGTAAAGGTTGTGCTCTGCGGCAACACGAGTACTGCTGCGACCGCCATCGTATGTGCCTCATTTGTACGCTGTAGGGATCTGCAATCATTGGTAGCGACAGCTATGTCTCCATATAGATGCGAATGTGTGTTCCTTCCATCTGAACTTTGCTATGATTGGGCGATAGATTTCGTTCATGAAAGCCTGAAAGTCACCGGTGAGTTGCAAAGTCCGAAATACATGACTGTGGGTTCGAAAAGTCCACGTCGTGTTTTAAACGCGGCTATATGCTCGTCTCCTTCCTTGATTCATATGTTGTTATACCCCTGTCTGACGTCAAATTTGAAAACATGACCGCTCTGCCAAGGTCTCACATTAAGTCTGATATTAGCAGGAGGGGGTATTGGTTTCCCCGTCCACGGTTTATTGGTGATAGTCTTGAACGGATGCAGTTTCCCATCTTTTTTCTTGATGAAAAAGAAGGAAGATGCGTATGGTGATTGTGAGGGTCTATGTACCCCTTTTTGAGTGTTTGTCAATGAACCGTCTAGAGCTCATCCTTGGTGCGAGTCATAGGATAAACTCTACATGTAGTGAGTAGGGCGTCAGGTGGAGGTAATGCATGATCACAAGGTCTTCATCCAGGAGTCTGGTGATGCTTCTTCATCAAAGACCTTGCGAAATGGTTTGTACTGGTGGTAGGGTAGCCACCTCCTCGTTTTTGGTTTTTGGCAATGCGTGTTTGACGGTGAGATTAGTATCTCGTCTGTGTGACTCCTCGTTTTAGTTGTTCCACAATTTTCTTTGATCTAGTCAGTAGATGGGCCAGAACGTCTTCTTGGCCGGTTACAGTTTTGATCGTGATTGGAAGTGTGCTGGTTAATGACCCTCTCCTCCAGTGAACTGGGGTTCGTAGGCCGCTAGCCAGGATATCTGAAGAGGATATCTTCTTTTCTGATGTTGGTAATAAGAACCTCATTCTTTGTCATTCCTTGACACTGACTCGAAGAATGACGTAACGAGTTATGTGTCCTGCTTTGTTCGTGGTGTCGTCGATGTTGTAGATTCGCTTGGCTTGTCTAACAACCGTGTTTTTATCCCCATTCGCTGAAGAAAGCTTTCGCTCACAAAGTTATCAGTGGCCCTGAGTCCACTAGTGCTTTTAGTTCGGCCTTATTGTAACGGTGTGCAGTTGAACTGGAATTCGCATAGATCGGTAGTGCATAATGTACACTGAGTTACAATGAAGTGCCCTCACCCAGGCCATCGGGTTCAGGCGTCTGAAAAATCCGTACCCATCAACTTCTGAAGGATGAGGTCCTTCACATCATCTCCTTCGCTGGCTACTCCTCTCAGCCAGTCTTCTGCTTTGTCTTCATCAGTCTTTGGTTTTTCTTCGGCACTTCTTATCTGATTGCATTTATTCCATCATGGTTGGCGACAGTCTCGGCTGATGTGCCCCATTTTCACAGTTGTAACACCGGACTTGACTAAAGTCCTGACGTTTCCGCGTTGTCTTTGGAGGTACCCCCTCTCGGGGAAGGGAGGTGTGGATTATTGATAACGTCTTCAGCCCTGCGAGTCTCCCTTTTACTCGATCTGCCGATGTGTCCATTGCGTCGGGGTTGATAATGGAGCAAGCAATTTTGCCAATGCTCCTGATTGATTTTTGTTAACACTGCTTTTGAATGTGTCAGGTTACCTTGTACCATTTGCATGTGTATCCATTTCTGTTGTCTTTTGAGGGCTGATGCCTCCATTCTTCATATGTCCTTGGATCATCATGTGATACATGCTTCATAGAGCGCCCTTGGTAACCCTTTTATGAAGTATTTGAGGGTTTGTTCAGCGTTGATGTCATATCCCGCGTATCGAACTAGTGTTTGAAAGTGCGATGTAGTCATCGATTCTTCCCTCCTTCATTCGTATTCCAGATCAAGCTGCGCTTGTGCCGTTCCTTGTGAGGATGTCAGGAATTGTCTTCTAAAGGCTTGTAGGACGTTATCCCACAGCCTGTTGACGAACTGGCTGACTCCTCTTGTTACTTCTCCTACCAGCCACTGGCTTGCGGACATGATCCCAGGCGTTAACCAGATCTCCTTGACATAAGTGAGGAATAACATAGCTTTCTGATATTTGTTCCTCATTGCGGTGTGGCTGGCGTTCACCCCTGCATAAACTTCCCATTGAAGGATGAATCCTTCCACTTTTGACCATCCCGCTGAAGGGACTCGGGGGTTGCCTATGAATTTGTCTGTTGGGGGTGCTGGTGCATTGTGCAGTTGTCCTCCTCCTCCTTGGGTGGTGGGCCTCCTCCTCCTTGTGTGGTGGGTACCCGCCTCCTCCTCCTATGTCAGGTTGGCGTCTAAGGGGTATCCCCGTATCCCATCGCCTCGGATTGATTCTTGAGTTGGGGAGGTGGTTCATTATGATGAAGTCGAATCCACCTGGTTGATCTGGTGGTCGGGTCCCATGGCACGTCGCGCTGCTTGTAAGTCTGCGGGTCCATGTCTACTACATGTCTAGTTCGTTCGTCAATCACTAGTGGTCTTGGTTCTTCAATCTCTGTTTGAGTCGCCATTCTGATAGGATCTGGAATGCATAACGTAGCTGTTTGCTGGGTAATTTCCTCTACTCCTGGTTCGTCTTCGTGGACCCGAATGGGTTCAGGGTCTTCTGGTGTTGGTGGCGTGTATGCTTGCTTGCTCGTATGGCTGGTGTCTGATCTTGCAGGTGTTCATGTTGTAGTTCTGGGGATATTGGTTCAGGTTGTTCGTCTTCCTCTGGTTGTCCATCGATTCTTCCTTGTTCTTCGACTGGTGAGCATCTGTAGTGGTATGTTGCAGTTAAGATTGTCACCAGCTGGTCTGGCCGCTTCAAAGTGATGAAGGGTTCGGTTCCACCTGAGTTCTACCCAGCAGCACCTTTCATGATGAAAGATGATAGGATGGAATCGTTGGGCAGTGGCTGCCTCTGCGTAGTATCTGGTGTTGAAGTGTCTAGCTCTCCGTCCTTCTTCGTCGGGAATCGTCCTCCACTGGACTCGGTTTACGATGTATCTTGGGGGGGATCTCTCTCCCTAGAGTTGATTCGAAAGGGTTGGAATTCCCAACGTCCTTTGTCGTAATTGTTGCCATGGCATATAGGAGAGCTTGACTCTGATGTTATGGTCGCTTGACCGGGCCTGACTTAGGCAAGAGTACGCGGTGATGAAGAGAGGAAGGACTTAGCAAAGCGAGTCAACTGGCGCAGGCATGACAAAGTATAAGGACACCTGAAAGTGCCTTCCTAAGGGAGCGATACGCAGGCCGGGCTTGTTCAGAAGAGAAGACCCAGCCAGATTCAGAGATGGTACAAAAGAGTCAAGCTGTCAACCACATCAGTGACAGCACCCTTATAACTGGTTCTTGACTGTACGCCTTCGTCAGCGATACAGCCACTACTACTAATGCTAGTAATATCCACTAAGCCATCAGTATCCTGTAGTCTACATGAATAAGCGGTACTAGTTCCTTTGTAAGTTTCAAGAGCAACTGTCATCTTGCTTACGGCTAGTCAACCACCTCGATTGTAACACTATCGCCTACCTGAGTTGAATCCTGCACGAATTGTTTGAGACATGGATGGAAGGGAGAATGAGAATGGATCATATTCGACTGCACGAATGGCGTAATGTTTTGAGGAGAATGCTCCAAGGCGTGGAGATAGGACAGTGGAATGTGCTCCATGACGAGCCATCCTCATACGTGCTCCCTCCAAAGACAAATTTGTTAGACCCGAGGACCTTTACTTTGCCATTGCCATATTGCTGGATGAGTTCTGCAGCAGTCCATACATGTGGGGCTGGCTGCCCATCTCTCTTCCACTTACCACCCGATTGAGGAATTCGAGGCACAAATGCCACAAGGACGCTCCACTGGCTTGAGATGTCCGTCTCCTAGACATACACATCATCGCGATATTGTCCTGCCAAACACCGCACCCATTGTCCAATCTCAATCTGAGTGGACGAATGGGGTTGGGAAGAGAGTATTCCTATGTATTCCATTGGTGCAATGAATCACAGTTGCTTGTCATGGACAGTAACGAAGCCTTTCACTGCATGAACAGCTGCTTCAATGTCGAATGCCTCAATAAACACATATCCCAATATAGAGGGCTGAGCAAAGGCCGATGTGATGGCTGGTGGGTGAATTTCACTAGGCTCGAGACATCGATGGCAAATCTGAAATACAACATTGTTTTCTTGTCCAAGCTACCCATCGGATGTTAGCATCTGCTTACAGATAATACAGCATACTAACTTTCACTCTGACAGACCATATGCTAGGTTCAGTCGAGCGCGGCACTCGCAATGGCAGGGGAATTTTCGTGATGAGGACCATGTAGGCCTAGCTCTTGCCACGACTCTCACTTGTTCATCTTCGAGGTTCTGTGCTTCTATGCTTGAGCAGCAAGTTCGCAAAGCAGTTTCTGTCTCGTCGTCCAACACCAGCTCGTCATCGTTCAAGAACTCACCTGTAAAACATATATTAGATTGCTATGATTAACGGTAAGTATGACTCACAGAAGTCCTCCTCTTCGTCATCCAACTCCTCTTCGTCCTCGGCCCCGACAATGGCTTCGACATCAAGAAAGTTCTGTACATTAACAGATATAGTGTTCCGATACTCGTTTTTTCATGTTAACAGACGCTGGGCTCACATAGAGTTCAGGCATTTTCAACTTGTAACACCGGAGGTAATGTACTCGAGCAAAATAGGTTGAGTTAAGCTGAGCGCCATGGTTTGAACCACGGCTTATTCTTCCTTTTTAGGTAGTGTCGCTTAGCAACTTTGGCTCCCCTGCTTATATATTCACTTTTCAATATCCACGTCCACGTGCTTTGACTATTGCGCAACCTATTAGGTTCGGTGGTGATAATAACACATTTCCACATTCACCAAAAGTTAGAAGTCGTTAGCCATTGAATGGTCGACGTTCTTGGTATTATATACATATGTACTACTCTGTGTCTGGAACAAAGGTGAGCGTTGAGACAAGATCATGTTGGGATGGAGGGAGGTAGATATACCTTTAAGGCACCTGAGCGGGCATCAAGACACATCGGGCATCTATCCTCCTCACCCATCCTTTAAGATTGTTGTCCTGTTTGTCAACAGGAATATGCAAGCATGTGGGCTTGGGGCTAGCCTGGTGCTCACTAAGAGCTGTGAGATCGCTTTGTATGCCATTGAACGCGTGAATACCTAGGGACAACGACTCTCTTGCCTCTCTCCAGATGTGATTGATGCGATTCAAATCGGCATCCCAACCTGCTAAGGTGTGTAGCGTGCCGCGGTTTCTACCGAAAAAGGTCAACACCTTGGAATTTATTTCCTCCCTTTTCCACTTCACAGCTGCGTCTTTGGCAACCAATAGACACGATATCTCCAGGGCGATGGATTCCAAGCCAAGGAGGTCATGATGTATGGACTCGCCATGCATGACTAGGCAATGTGAATGGGCGGTTATGGCATCTCCAATGAGAGTGAGTGCTTCTAAAATGGCCTGTTTGGAATAGTGGGACCAATTGAACACAATAAGCCTCGACAACAAGACTTGATGCAAGTCAGCTTGCAACTTGGCAAAGATAGAATCATGTTCGAGCAACATCCTAGAACAGTCACTGTCAAGTGGCGGGTTATTAGAACCGTGTAACTTACTCATCAATCACAGTCTTGACAAGGGCAACATGAGATCCAGTGGAAAGCTCTAATGCCCAGGCACGTTGAAGAAAGTCCTTGAGCTTGTCCGACAGTCCATGACGTTGAGTAAGGTCACTTGCACATACAAGCCAGCACCACGGTGGTAGCATTTGCCGCCTTGCAGATTGCAAAGT
>WITN01000877.1:0-34682 GCA_015025155.1 Lactarius quietus | reverse complement strand
CGTTGAGTGTCGCCGAGTAGTAGCCTACTGGATGTCGCTTTCCGTCTTGTTTCTTCTGTAGTAATACCGCTCCAACCGCAAATCCTGATGCGTCCACTTCTAGGTCGAATTGTTGGGTTTGGTCCGCGTGTGCTAGTATGGGTTCTGTGGTGACTTGTTGTTTAAGCGTGTCAAACGCTACTTGATGTCTTGTTTCCCACTGCCATGGTTCGTCTTTTCGTGTAAGCTCGTTGAGCGGTTTGGCGACGTTGGCAAAACCTCTAATAAACTGCCGATAAAAGTTGCAAAAACCGAGGAATGATTGTACGTCCTTTACTGATGTGGGTGTTTGCCAATTGTGAACGCCTGAAATTTTGACAGGGTCCATACGTGTTACCCCCTCTTCAAGGATTACCCCCAGGTAATCAATACTGGGAGCGTTGAAGACACATTTCTCGGGTTTGAAAAATAGGTCGTTTTTCTGTGCTATGGCGAGCACGTCGCGGACTGCGTCTTGGTGTTTGTTGATCGCTAGTGGTTGCCTCTTAGTTGCTATGGCAATATCGTCCATATATACCCTGATTGTCGTTCCGGCTGCTTCATGTTTTGCGATTATCGGTTGATAGATGTCGTTCATGAAGCTTTGGAATGTTGCCGGTGAGTTGCATAAGCCGAAGTACATGACGGTCGGCTCGAATAGTCCTCTGCGTGTTTTAAACGCAGCTTTGGGTTCGTCTCCTTCTTTGATCCTGATGTTATTGTATCCTTGTCGGACGTTGAGCTTGCTGAATATCTGGGCCCCTCCAAGATCCCTGGTTAGATCATCAATGAGAGGGAGTGGATATTGGTTTCGTATAGTCCACTCATTGATCTTCCGGTAGTCCTGTACTGGTCGTAGCTTCCCGTCCTTCTTTTTGATAAAAAAGAAGGATGATGCGTACGGGGACTTTGAGGGATGAATATATCCCTTTTCTAGCTGTTCGTCAATGAATTCGTCTAGTGCTGCGTCTTCTATCCTTGTCATTGGATATACTTTGCAGTCGATGACGTCTGGCGCTCCCTTCTTGAATTCGATTGCGTGGTCGCAACTTCATTTTGGTGGAAATCTTTTTGCTTCCTCTTCGCTGAATACGTGTGCGAATTGTTGGTATTCTTTTGGTATTTCGACGTTCTTGGTATATTGCTTGGCGTCTATTGCAAGCTCGACCGCCGATCGTCGTCCGCGTACTTGTTCTTCTAACTTTGTCACGATTTGTTCTTTTGCTTCGGTAGTGAACATTCGTGAGACTTTGGTGTCGCTTTCTTCTTCGTTAAGCAACCTCGCTAGCACGGCTCTTTTGTCACTTGGGTTGACCGATCGTAGTACTATGGGGAGTTGTTTCTCGTCAATGGTGGTGTGTCGCCAGCTGAACCGTGGTTCATAGGTTGCGAGCCATGGGTATCCTAGTAGTATGTCTTCCTTGCCGATGTCAGTGATTAGGAAGCGCATTTCTCTTTGAGTTCCTCCCGTTTCCACGTTAAGCGTGAGGTAGTGTGTGATCTGCCCCGCTTTATTAGTGGTATCGTCGATATTATAGATGTTTTTGGGCTTATCTAACGCCCGCTGTCCCAACCCCATCCTTTTGACAAATTGCGGATGGATAAAATTGTCAGTGGCTCCTGAGTCCACTAACACTTTGATGTCGGCCATATTGTAACTTGCACGAATGGATACTGGTACTCGCATAGATCGGTAGCGCATAATGTACACAGAGTTACAACGTATTGCCCTCACCCAGGCCACCGGGTTCAGGCGTTTCCAAAATCCTGTCCCATCAATTGCTGTAGGACCAGGTCTTTTACTTCTTCGTCATCTCCTGCGACTCCTCGCAGCCACTCCGCTGCTTTTTCCTCTTTGGTTGTCGCGGTTTCGGTGGCGCGTGTCTGTATATCTCGGCGCCTTCTTGGTTGTCTGCAGTCGCGGCTAATGTGACCCATCTTCTGGCAGTTGTAACACTGCGTTTGGCTGTGGTCCCGCTTGAACTGTCTTTGTATGAACCCCCTCGGGGTGGGAATGGCGGTTGCGGGGGTCTAGCATTCCTGGGATGGTTTGCTATGATGTCTTCTGCCCCTGCCAGTCGTCCTCGTACACGATCTGCGGATGTGTCCATTCAGTCGTCGTTCTGAAGTGGTGCTAGCAACTTAGCTAGTGCTCCTCCTGTGGCTCGCCCTGGTTTGAAGGCGTCTAGATTTCCCCAGACCGTTTGCATGTGAATCCATTTCTGTTGCCTCTTCAGGGCGGATTCTCTCCATTCTTCGTAATTTCGGGGATCATCGTGTTGGTACATGGTCTCGTATAGTGCGCGCGGTAGTCCCTTGGTGAAATATTTGAGTGTTTGCTCCGTGTTGATATTGTATCCCGCGTGTCGAACGAGTTGTTCGAATTGCGCGATGTAGTCGTCGATTTTTCCATCCTTCATGTGGATGCCAGCGTCGAGCTGGGCTTGTGCTCGTTCTTTGCTGAGAACGTCGCCGAATTGTCTTTGAAAGGCGTGGAGTAGATTCTCCCACAGCCTGTTGTCGAATTGGTTGGTGCCCGTGGCGACTTCGTTGATGAGCCATCGGCTTGCCGACATGACCCATTGGTTAACCGCGTTTCCCTGAATGTATGTGAGAAACAACATAGCTTTTTGGTATTTGTTCAGCATAGCTGAATGATTGGCGTTGACTCCCGCGTAGACCTCCCATTGGAGGATGAATGCTTCAGCTTGTGATCTGCTTCCTGTGAATGTAGGTGGGGGGTTTCCAATAAACTTGTCATTTCCCCCTTGTGCGTTGTGGGCTACTGCGGGCCCTCCTAGAGGTGGTCCTCCTCCTAGAGGTGGTCCTCCTCCTCCACCTGGCGGTCCTCCTCCCCCTCCACCTGGTGGTCTTCCTCCTCCACTTGGTGGTCTGTTATCCCGTGGTCGCAAAGGTGGGAATGGCCTATTTTCGGGTGATGGTACCCTGTTACGGTTGAGCCGAAACTCGTAGAACATTTCTGTTCCTTCGGGGATACTCGGTGCATCGGGGACGTCTGGTCCCATCGCTCGGTGAGCGGCTTCCATGTCTTCTGGTTGTAGTTGTTGAACGTGACCTGTTTGTTCGTTTATGACAAGTCGGGGTGGCGATACTTCTGTTTGAGTAGTCATGTAGCTGTATGGTATCCCTCTGATTGGTTCGGGGATGTGTAACTCAGCTGTTTGCGCAGCTAGTGCGTCTACCTCTGGTGATTGCACTGCGATTTCCTCGGGTTCTACCACTTCACTTCGTGGAGTTGGTGATCTCTTGCTAGTATGGCTCGATATTGCTGGTGTTACTGCTCGTAGTTGAAATTCGGTCCTTGGTGGCTCCGAATCTAGGGTGATGTCCTGTTGGCCGTCTATAGGCCCTTGTTGGTCGATTGGTCGCGCGTCGACCAGTGGTATGTTAATGTGTAAGTCGTCGGCCGCTGGTCGTGTTGCTTCGAAATAGTTGTTGGTGTTGCTCCACCTAAGCTCGACCCAGCAACAGCGTTCCCTGTTGAATACTACGGGATGATATCGCTGTGCGGTAGCTGCTTCTGCGTAGTATCCGGTGTTGTTTTCCTCGGATCTTCTTGTGTCCGGTATGTGTCGCCACCTCACTCGTCCAACGAGGTATCGAGTAGGTACGTCTCGTTCCCTTGAGTCGATGCGATAGGGGACGAAGTCCCAGCCGTCTTTGGTATTGAGAGTTGCCACGGCGTTTGATTCAGTAGAGCTTGGATTTAATGTTACGTGCGGGCAGCACGTGAGCCTGACTTAGGCGACTAAGGGGTGAACGCGGTGACTTAGCGAATTCCTGACTCTAGTGCGAAGGCAGAGTATCGTCTCAACGCTCGAAGGCGGAGCTCTTGCTTTATCGTCTTTGTACGAATCGCGACCCCGAAGGATGAGAGAGAGAGAGAGAGAACACGGCTTTAGATAACAAGTCGAGAGTGATACAAGAAATCCAAGCTATCGACTACAACAGTCGATAGCTTCCTTATAACCTATTCGCGCAATCCGCCTTTGTCAGCGAGACCGCCACTACTACTAGTCTGCTAGGTAATCGTCCATGGGTGTAGCGTTATCACCTAATGCTTGTTCGACTTGAACGATTCTGCGACGTGACATTTTCGGATATGGATGAGCCGTAATAACACTGACAACTTAGCAAAGTTGTACCGCCACTAGGTCAATAACTTGTTGACACTAGGGTACCCAAAGGGCAAGCTTCAATCGAAAGATTGGAATGAGAGAAGAGTCGACTGGTGATGATTCAAGAAGACCAAGCTGAAGAGCCTTGGTCTTAGTACTACAACTTTTATACAGTTACTCGCTGGCTTTAAAGCGCAGCTTAGAATCCAAACCCTAGTACTGCTATCCTAGTAATGAGTCATAGTCCGTTCTAATAATACCTGAAACACCGGCAAACCCAAGTACCGGCGACGTGTCAGTGTCCATGACTAATTGAGGCTTACTATCGTAGTCATAACCATATAGTAAGTGTCCCGAACTCCGAGACCTTGTAAAAGTGATGATAAGTAGTCCGAGCGATGTCAAAACGTGACATTACCCCCTTTTCAGGTAGAACGTCCTCGTTCGAAAACCCAAGGGATAATGGTCGCACCTCGGCTAATGCTAACCTCCTGGTCCATAATCCGCTGCAACCCATTCGCCTCTTCCAGGCGACGCGTGCACTTCCTAACCTCATTGCCGACGACGTACTGCTCATTCTCTAAAGCAGTGATACGCTCACCGAGTTCGGAGTACCGGCTTGTGACAGCACGGTATCGGAGGACCTCCGCCCACAACGACCGATCTGGGATCTGCGCCATGGCCAAGTCGACCCCGTGGCGATCACCATAATCTTGGCGCAAGTAGCGCAACTTGTTGAACCTCCCCCCCTTTCTCCATACACCCGTATACAATGGGGTTGTTGCCAGGCATCACGTGGATGTACTTGGCAACAGTAACGTGACCATTAATGGTCATTCTGAAAGCGATGTATCTAGGGGGAATGTTCAGTTCAAAGCCATCAGGGGCGTCAGCCTTGTCCTGCGCGCGTTGTCGCTCAGCCGGAACTCCTCCTCCGCGGTAGTCTGGGAAACAAGGGCTCTCCTTTGGTGCTGCCACACCAGCTCTTCTTCCTCGCCGTGCCCGCCGCGGCACAAGTGGTATCCCTTCATCTTGGGGTCCCGGTACTTGGCTGGGATCTTGGTTTTCTTTATCCAAGTCGTCTTCTTGAGCTCGGAGGGTGGCGCGGATGTGAATACCCCAGGACGTTGCGGGGTCCATGATGACATTGGTAGGGGGGTCGACATTGATATATCGAGGCGTTGGCGGCGGAGGGATGCGGACGGGGTCGTGATTACATGTACAGTTGTTGATGAGTTGTCCACAGTCGTAGTGGATGTGGGAGTCGGCGATGTCAGGATGGCCTGGACATGACAGGGCGGTTTGCTTACAGTGGCCACAAACTCGGACCACGTCGCTGAGATCGGAGACGCTTGGAACCTTGATAAGCGTCTGTGCAACAAGGAGGTTCTCGACGCGAGTAGGAGCTCCCTCCTCCACTCCCGATTGGTCTTCCTCCAATCCTCCAACGTCGTGTCCGCATACATCAGGGGTTTTGGGGATGATGTCTCCCGGTTCGATGCATCGAAAGGCTGCAGCGACTTCAGCGTAGGTGGGTTGGACGGTAGAGATGGCGGGAGCATGGTACGAAGATGTGGAAGTGTGTGTAGAAGAAGAAGAAGGGGATGTGGTCATTGTTCGTCGAAGGAAGAACTGATGCACTTCATCCAAAGAAAAGCCTGCTTTTATGCGTGAGGGAGATGGATTCAAAGACCGTTTGAACTCAGCTAAGGCGTCAGGGGCATGTACGTCAGTGGCGTTGACCCACTGCGACTCCGAGTCTGGATACCCTTTCCATTTGATAAGGAATTGTTTGCGCCTTGTCCTGCCAAATTGCCGTTGGTCTAGAATCTTTTCAATTTCGTATTCTTCTTCCCCATCTATTAATTCAGGGGGAGGTCTTGGGAAATTTGGTCCGTGAAAGGAAGTCTCGCAATAGGGGGTGAGAAGATCGATATGAAAAACGTCATGGATGCTCCATTTGGCAGGCAATTCCAATCGATAATTGACTGGGGACATCACCTGGATGATCTGGAAGGGTCCATGTCTTTTGGGCGCAAGCTTGGCGCTCGGCTGATGGGTTCTCAGGTGACGCCCTTCTAGCCATACACGATCCCCTTTTTGGAATTTGGGCGTATCTTTATGTGATACCCATGACTTCTGGGCCTTAATAATCTGTCTCTGAGCGTGTTCCCGTGCTTGTTTGAATTGATCGAGGCGTAACGCCACTTGCGGCAGAGGACTGGGCGTTGAATTCCAATCAGCACGAGGATTATGTCCCATCAATAAGAAGAACGGAGACTGCCCTGTGGCCTCATGGGGCCAATTGTTATGCATGAATTCTGCTATTGGAAGATAAAGATTCCAATTGTCTTGTCGTTCATTTACCCAAAAGCGGAGGTATTGTTCGAGCCATTGATTTGTCCGCTCCGATTGTCCGTCTGTTCGGGGATGATATGCAGTAGAGATATTTTGACTAATCCCCAATTGTTTGCATAGTTCCCTCGTAAATTTGGATGCAAATCTAGGATCTCTATCGCTGATAATCTTGTTTGGTAGTCCATATCGCATGAATACGTGTTTGACATATAAAGCTGCTGTTTCTTCTGCATCGATTTCCTCATTACAAGGAATGAACACCGATGCTTTAGTACAGTCGTGATCTGTGACGGTGAGAATGGAATTGTAACCCTGTGCGATTGGCAACTTAGTGATAAAGTCAAGAGCGATAGTTTCGAATGGCATAGCTTCCGGTTTGGGAAATATAGGTTGTAATGCGGCCCGAATAGGGCGACTGTTGACTTTGTGCCTTTGGCATTCTGCGCAACCTCGTACGTAAGCCAATACGTCTGGTCGCATCGTCGGCCACCAATAGTATCGTTCTAATATTTTGCCTGTCTTGTTAATTCCTGGGTGGCCGTGTACTGGGGTGTCGTGATGAGCAGCGATTATTGATTTCCGCTCGTCACTTCCCTTGGTGATTACTCTCCTTCCTTCCTTGTACCAAACTCCGTTGATCCTTTTCAATTTGTGTGGATCTACCCAAGGTTTAATAACATCTTCGTCTTGTTCATCTTTATGATTGATCGACCCCATTTCTTCTACTGCGATGGTTGTGAACAGATGGATGGGCATGCCTGTACGGTGTGTTTTGTTGGTTCGTATGAATAGTTTGTCTGGTAGCACCGTGACGTTTTCATTGTCTTTTTCCCCGTGATCGTAGTCGGGTCGTCTTGACAATGCATCTGCTCGTCCGTTCGCAGTCCCCTTTATGTGATGAATTTCGAGATCGTATTCCGACAACTCCAGTACTTCCCTTGCGACTCTTCTACTGATCTTCTGTGGTTCTCTCCAGTACCGCAAGTTCATGTGGTCTGAGAATACTTTGATTTTATGAGGTGATCCCGCTAATAGAGGCCTCCAGTGTCGTAGAGCCTTGACTATTGCCAGTAGTTCAAGATCGTAGATGTCATAATTTCGTTCCGCTGTGTTGAGGGTGGCGGAATAATAGCCTATAGGGTGTCTTTTGCCATCAGTTTTCTTTTGGAGTAACACCGCTCCCACCGCGAAACCTGATGCGTCTACTTCCAATTCGAATTGATCCTTCAGTATCGGGTGTGCCAATACAGGTTCACTTGTAACCCGTTTCTTCAATACATCGAAAGCTTGTTGTTCCGTTGAGCCCCATTGCCATTCCGTTGTTTTCTTTGTGAGATTGTTCAGTGGTTTGGCAATTGACGCGAATCCTTTGATGAATAGACGGTAGAAATTGCAAAAACCCAAAAAAGATCGTACGTCCTTAACTTTATTTGGCGTTGGCCAATTTTTAATGCCCGCAATTTTTACAGGGTCCATGCGTGTTACCCCCTTTTCAAGGATTACCCCCAGGTAATCGAGAGAAGTCGAGTGAAAGGTGCATTTTTCCGGCTTGAAGAATAGGTCATATTTTGCAGCCACCGCTAGCACATCCCGAACAGCTTTGATATGATCAGTAATATTTGTTCGGGTAGCTATGCCGATGTCGTCCATGTAAACCCGAATGGTGGTTCCCTTGACGTCGTGTTTCACAATCGTGTCCCGATAGATGTGATTCATCATGGTTTGGAAAGTGGCGGGTGAATTTGTTAGTCCAAAGAACATTACGGTAGGTTTGAAGAGTCCATATGGCGTTTTAAACGCCGCTTTGTGTTCATCGCCCGCCTTGATACGGATATTATTGTATCCCCACCGTACGTCAAGTTTGGTGTATATGTGTGCGCCGCTAAGGTCTTTGATGAGGGTTTGAATCAATGGTAACAGGTAGTTGTTGCGGATTGTGAATTCGTTTATTCGCCTGTAATCCTGTACTGGGCGTAGCTTTCCGTCCTTCTTTTTGACAAAAAAGAATGGAGACGCATACTGTGATTTAGAGGGTCTAATATACCCCTTGTTGAGATGTTCGGCAATGAAATCTTGTAAGGGTTTGTCTTCTAATTGCGATAGTTCGTATATGGAACAATTGATGTGATCGGGAGTATTTGCTTTGAACTCGATTGCATGATCCCATTCTCGAGAAGGGGGAAATCGATGTGATTCTTCTTCGCTAAAAACCCTTTTGAAGTCGTCATATTCTCTTGGTACTTCAACGTCTTTCTTAGGTCCTGCAGCAATGGCGAGATCAGTAGCTGCTCCCCTAATAGAACTTTGTGCACCCAATTTGGCCATGATATTATTCTTTGTTGTTTCCGAAAGTATGTGGGCCACTATGCTGGCGTTGACCAAGGGGTGACAAGACCTTACTACAATTGGTAGTGTTTTCTCGTCGATAGTCCCATGTCTCCAGCTGAAATTTGGTTCGAATGTACTGAGCCATGGATATCCTAAGAGGAGATCCTCTTTTCCGATATCTGCTAGGAGGAATCTCATTTTCCTGGTAATTCCTTTTGTCAATATTTGTAAATCGACAAAGTGAGTGACTGATCCCCTTTTGTTTAGCGTGTCATCGATGTTGAATAACTGTTTTGGGTTCGACAATAGAGTTGCACCCAATCCCATTCGTTTCACAAATCGTGGATTTATGAAATTGTCCGTTGCTCCGGAGTCTACTAATGTTTTTATATCGGCCTTGTTGCTGCTGGTTCGGATTGATACTGGAATTCGCATAGAACGGAAGCGAGTTATGTATACAGCATTACAACGTAGAGCCCTCACCCAGGCCGTCGGGTTCAGGCGTCCCCAAAATCCTTATTCCCCATCAACTCCTGCATTGCCATAGCCTTGAATTCTTCGGTTTCATTGGCCGCCGTTCGCAGCCACTCGTTCTTCCTTTCTTCGGTAGTGCGGTTATCCGCTACCATTTGAGCAATGTGGAGGTCTTCTCCCATTTCAGAGCGATCGTCCACCACTTCTATACCTCTAGAATTGCTAAAAGGCCTTGGTGGATTGCGTAGTTGACGTGGCTGGGAACAATTGCGACTGAGGTGCCCTTTCTTTTGACAATTGTAGCAAATTACTTCCCTGAGGTCTGGGGGTTGCCTCCTTCGCAAGAATCCCTCGCGAGGCTTGAAAGGTGGTTGCGAGTTGTTGAGATATGGTCTTGGCTGTGCCAAGACCTCTTCGGCATGTGCTAGTCGTCCTCTAGCTCTAGCTCGATCGGCTGATGTATCCATCGCATCTGGATGACGTCTGTATTGTCTCCAATTGGATTGAGTTGGTGGTGGTTGGCGAGGCGGTATTTTGTATTGGTCGATTTTGTTCTTCATATGGAGGTATTGGCCCTGCCGTCTGATGGCGGCCCTTTTCCAATCCTCATAGTCGGTAGGACCATCGTGGAGATAGATGGTTTCATGCAGTTTTCCCGGTAACCCATTTGCAAATAGGTCCAGAACCATTGGTTGATCTATGTTGTAGCCAGCGTATCTGACTAGTTGTTCAAATTTAGCCACGTACGCATCGATGTCTCCTTTTTCCATTTTGATTCCCCTACGCAACTCAGTTTGCGCTTTTTCTTCCTTCAGGGTATCGGCGTATTGCCGCATAAACGATGTGTGAGTGTTGTACCACAACCAATTGTCGAAGGGATCACATCCGTTGACGTCCACTTGTACTCGTAGCCAGGCTACCATTGATCCTACCCATTCGGTCACCGCAGTTCCCTGAATATAGGTGAGAAACAACATAGCTTTCTGGTATGGGTTGCGCATGATAGAATGGGTGGAGTTGATGCCTTCATATAAACTCCATTGCATCAGAAATTCTTCCGCTTTTTCACGGTCTCCCGCGAATATAGCCGGCGGATTTCCGCAAAATTTGTCATGGGTCGCTGGTACGGGTGCTGGTGGCGCTGGTATTGGTGCTGGCGGGTTTCCGGCAGGTGGTCCTGCTCCACCACCTCCTCCATTTCCTCCTCCTCTGCCATTACCTCCTCCTCCTGGGTTTCCTGGGCCTCCTCCTTGGCCTCCTTGGGGTGGATCCACAAGTGCTCGAAATGCTGTGATCGTTGGTGCTACTGGTGAGGTAGTGAGAGAGTAAACGGGTTGTGTAGATGAACTTCCCATGGCAGCCTGCGATTGTACATGGGAGGTGAGTGTCGTCATGGCTCCTAGACGTAATGATTCTGTAGCGATTGCTAGATTGATTCCTTGTTGTGATGGAGAGTCTGATCTCGCTTCAAGAGATACGTCACTCTTCGTGCTTGCTGGTGGGGGTGATGTAGTGGACGGTGGTTTGGGTACGCTAGCGTTGTCCAACTCTTGTACCTCTTCTTGTGTTAGTTCGTTGATATGGATATCACAGTTTAGATCTTCTAAAGCTGCTCGAAATCCTTCCCACTCTCCGTCTCCGTTGTTCTGTGTTTGAAACCAGCGAATTTCCACCCAGACGTATCGATCGTAAAGGAACTCAACTGCGACGGACCGATTGTCCTCTCGACTCCTTGCGTGGTATCCGGTGGTACCTGTAGTACTACTATACCGGTATTCCGTATTCTTGCGAAATCGTTGTGGTACGTTGTCAGCACCTCGGTGTTGAAACCAGAGGTCGTCACAGTTCTGGCAGCGGTCTCTTGTAGTTTCTGATGACGCCACGGTGAAGCTTGGTCTTAATGTAGCGTTATCACCTAACGCTTGTTCGACTTGAACGATTCTGCGACGTGACGTTTTCGGATATGGATGAGCCGTAATAACACTGACAACTTAGCAAAGTTGTACCGCCACTAGGTCAATAACTTGTTGACACTAGGGTACCCAAAGGGCAAGCTTCAATCGAAAGATTGGAATGAGAGAAGAGTCGACTGGTGATGATTCAAGAAGACCAAGCTGAAGAGCCTTGGTCTTAGTACTACAACTTTTATACAGTTACTCGCTGGCTTTAAAGCGCAGCTTAGAATCCAAACCCTAGTACTGCTATCCTAGTAATGAGTCATAGTCCGTTCTAATAATACCTGAAACACCGGCAAACCCAAGTACCGGCGACGCGTCAGTGTCCATGACTAATTGAGGCTTACTATCGTAGTCATAACCGTATAGTAAGCGTCCCGAACTCCGAGACCTCGTAAAAGTGATGATAAGTAGTCCGAGCGATGTCAAAACGTGACAACGGGTGTACAGTCATCGTATCGTAGATCATCAGTCAGCCATCAGTCATCGTACAGTAATCGGTCAGTCAGCCATCAGTCATCGTACAGTAATCGGTCAGTCAGTCATCAGTCATCCATCCGTATAGTACAGTAAGTGTCCCCTTGATCACGCCCCCTCGGTTATCGGTTAGGTCAGATACCTACTATGACCCGGGACGTTACAATAGAGTTCCTTCAACCTCTGAAGTAACTGTTTCTCTTATAGCTCTTTGCTAACTCCTAAGACGTCAGTTGCTATCTGCGCAACACCCGCTACTTCTACTACAACTTCCAACACTGGTGGGACAGTACCGCCTGCGCTACCACCTCCTAGCATAGTCATTCACCCACTCACATTTGGCTCAGACCCTGGTTGGCCCACGGACCTAGTCTTGAATAGTGATAAAGGGAACTGGCTTGAATGGGACAAATGCCTCAGAGCTATCGCCGACATCCGTGGTTTCCGCCGCTACCTGAATGGCACTATACCTCAACCTGATGAGTCCGTACACCCTGAAGCTGCTGACGCTTGGGACACTTGTGACATTGCTCTCCAAGGATTTATTCTTCTACACGTCTCTGACCACGACTACGAACTTGCTGACAAGCAGTCCAATGCATTTGGCACATACAATACATTATGTGAAAAACACATGCAACAAGGTCCCTTTGCCAAAATCAGAACAATCAAAGAGATCTTGGACACCTTGGCACTGCCCGGTGTCCCACTCTGCCGAACCTTCGATCAAATCGCAAAACTTCATTCAAAGTATGTCAAAATGGGAATGCTTACCCAGGATCAACTCCTCTGCATTTTCATTCTTAATTCGATGCGGATTCACCACCCGAGAATAGTGACTTCCATTAACGACATGTTGCAAAATCCCCTCACCACTTTGGCCGATATCAGAAGTCACCTCCAACAGGAGGACCAGACCATCGGCGTCACTGAAACTTCCCCCGATACAGCTCTCGCCGCAACTTCATCTTCGTCTAAACCCCCTTGCCCTCCTTGCTCCAATTGTAAGAACCCTGGACACTGCGCCGAGTTTTGCATCAAAGAAGGCGGCGGAATGGCTGGCAAGACCATCGCAGAAGCACGCGCCACACAAGCCGCTCAATGCACAGCCAACAGACCACACACTGGAGGCAACATCGCTAACACAGCATCTGCAGCAAACCCTCAGCCTGACATGAATACTGCGAACAGTACTGCTCAGGGGATCACCATAAATGGCATAAACTATGTTCGGGCTGCAGACATCAGTGCCAGTGCGCATATTGCCATGGAGCCCTACAACGAACAAGAGTACATGGCCGTCCTCGCCTCCACCGATGAATTGACGACGTCACTGGACTGGAATGCCCATACCAGGTCTAAGTCTGAACCCGCGGACTTTGTTTTTTCTGCTGACACCTGCACGCCTACCCAAGTGCCCTTCATCTTCGATACTGGCGCGACCTGTCACATATCTCCCGAAGCCTCGGATTTCAAAATTTTGAACTCAATGCCCCCCCGCCCAGTAAAAGGGCTTTGTGGCTCGGCCATACATGCCATTGGCATGGGCGACATAGAGATTCGTATTGTGCCTGGACACGTGTTGAAACTCACTAATGTGCTCTACATCCCAGAGTCAAAGGTCCACCTCATCTCAATTATCCAACTCAACAGAAGTGGGAACTACACTACCCACTTCGACTTGTCGATCTGCTGGGTTACCAATGCCTCAAACACCGTGATCGTCCGTGGCACGCTGTCACCTTCCAAAAATCTCTACACCCTCACCACAACACTGCCTTCGTTCCCTAAAGCAAAGCCTTCCGACACAGCCCTCTTCACTCGCGTTCCCGATATTGAGACCTGGCATCGTCGGCTGGGGCATTGCAACACCCGGGCCATTGTGGAGATGGCCAAGAATGGAGTGTCTGAAGGTATGCCGATCAAATTATCGTTTCTCCCTGCCAAATGTCACCATTGCACCATCGGGAAGCAGACGAAATCGACGGTACCAAAAATACGGGAAGGGAATAAGGCGACAGCATGGTTGGAAAGAGTTTATGCTGACCTTTGTGGTCCCATGGCTGTCATGTCTCACGCTGGGCATGTATACTGTCTGAACATAATCGATGACTTCTCAGGTTACGTGTGGTGTATCCCCCTTTGGTCTAAGAGCGACGCTTGTCAGGCCATCCAAAATTGGCACAAGGCTGTCTCAGTTCAGACAGGAGACATGCTCCAGATCCTCATTACCGACAATGGGGAGCTTGTTTCCACCCAAATGTCACTATGGTGCCAATCTCTCGGCATTGATCACCTCACCACCGCCCCCTATACGTCTGCTCAGAATGGAAGGGTCGAATGCCTTCACAGGATGCTCCAAGGAAAAGCTTGCGCCATGCACCTCTCATGCAACACCTGTAGCGTTATCACCTAACGCTGGTTCGACTTGAACCGATCTGCGGCGTGATGCTCGAGCGTATGGATGAATCTTGATAATCACGGGCAACTTAGCTTAGTTGCACTGCCGCTAGGTCAATTGATGGACACTAGGGTACCCCGAAGGACAAGCTTCAATCGATAGATTGGAAGAGAAGAGAATAGACGAATGGTGATGATTCAAGAAGACCAAGCTAGAGAGCCTTGGTCTTTACTACACGACTTATATACAGATACACGCTGGCTTTAAAGCGCAGCTAGAACGTCAAACCCTAGTACTACGATCCTAGTAATGAGTCATGATATAACCTGAAACACCGGCAAACCCAAACACCGGTGACGCGTAAGTGTCCATGACTAATGAAGGCTTACTATTGTAGTCATAACCGTATAGTAAGCATCCCGAACTCCAAGACCTCGTAATAATGCTGATAATTAGTCCGTAACATGTCAATCATGACATTACCCCTTTTTCAGACCGAACGTCCTCGTTCGAAAACCCAAGGGATAATCCTCGCACCTCTGGTAACCGTCACTTCCTTGTCCATAATCCTCTGCAACGTGTTGGCAGCTTCCAGGCGATGTGTACACTTCCTGACCTCATTGCCAACCACGTACTGTTCATTTTCCAGAGCGGTGATTTGCTTGGCAAGTTTGGAGTATCGGGTTGACAACCCTCGATAGCGAAGGACCTCGGCCCATAAGGACCGGTCTGGGATCTGAGCCATGGCCAAGTCGACCCCATGGTGATCACCATAGTCCTGTCGAAGATAACACATTTGATCATGCGTATAGTCGCGCTCAACTGAATCGAAGTCGGGAGTAGCGTGTACTTCACCTTGCTGTATCTCGCCCCCTTTCTCCATACATTCATGGACGATAGGATTGTTGCCGGGCATCACATGGATGTACTTGGCAACCGTGAGGTGACCGTTGATGGTCATTTGGAATGTGATGAATCTAGGGGGAATATTTAGTTTGAATCCGTCAGGGGCGTCTGCCTTGTCCTGCGCGCGCTGTTGATCAGCTCGAACTCCTCCTCTGCGATAGTCGGGGAAGCAAGGGCTTTCTTTTGCTGCTCCCACACCAGCTCTTCTTCCTCGCCTCGCCCTCCATGGCACAAGTGGTACCCCTTCATCTTGCGATCCCAGTACTTCGCGGGGATCTTGGTTTTCATTGTCCAAGTTGTCTTCTCGAGCTCGGAGCGTGGCACAGATGTGAATACCCCAGGACGTCGCGGGGTCCATGATGATGTTGGTAGGGGGGTTGACATTGATATATCGAGGTGTTGGCGGTGGTGGGACGTGGACGGGGTCATTGTTACATGTGCAGTTATAAATGAGTTGTCCACAGTCGTAGTGGATGTGGGATGAGTCAGTGTCAGGGTGGCCTGGACATGACAGGGCGGTTTGCTTACAACTTCCACAAACCTTTCCCACGTCACTGGTGTCGGAGACACTTGGAATCTTGATAAGCATCTGTGGAACAAGGATACTCTCGACGCGAGTATTTGTTCCCTCCTCCAAGCTCGATTGGTCTTCCTCCAATCCTCCAGAGTTGTGTCCGCATACATCAGGGGTTTCGGGGATGACATCGCCAGGTTCGATGCATCGGAAGGCTGCGGCAAGATTTTCATAAATGGGTTGGATAGTGGCAGGGGCAGTGACTTCTGCATAAGTACGTTGCTGGATGTGAGGGACATGGTATGATGAAGTTGGGGATGGGGAAGAAGTAGTAGAGGCAGTGGTCATTGTTCATCAAAGGAAGAACTGATGTGCTTCGTCTATCGATTGGCCTGCTTTTATGCGTGAGGGAGGAGGATTCAAAGACCGTTTAAACTCAGCTAAGGCGTCAGGGGCATGTACATCAGTGGCGTTGACCCACTGTGACTCCGAGTCTGGGTACCCCTTCCATTTGATAAGGAATTGTTTGTGCCTTGTCCTGCCGAATTGCCGTTGGTCTAGAATCTTTTCAATTTCATATTCTTCTTCCCCATCGATTAATTCAGGGGGAGGTCTTGAGAAATTTGATCCATGAAAGGAAGTCTTGCGATAGGGGGTGAGAAGATCGATGTGAAACATGTCATGAATGCTCCATTTGGCAGGTAATTCCAAGCGATAATTGACAGGGGACATCACCTGTGTTACGATTCGCCGTTGTTGACCTTCGTAAGCGGGATGACGAGTCGCTCCCGAATCTTACTCATGCATACGATGTGGATTACTGATAGTATTACTGTACGATTACCAACGATGACTGAGAAGTAGTAGTAGTGGCGTTAGTATTAGTGGACGTTACCAAGCAGTAGTAGTAGTGGCTGTATTGCTGACGAAGGCGTACAACCAGAGATCGCATATAAGCTAGCTGTCGACTGATGTGGTCGACAGCTTGACTCTCTTGTATCATTCTCAATCTAGTCGGGTCTCTCCACCCCGCTTCTAGTCCGCTCTCTTAGGAAGGCTCTTTCAAGGGTCCTTGGAACAAGTCACACCTTCGTGTGTTGACGCACATTTGCTAAGTCACGTTATTTGCCATCGTGTCACGTTTTGACATGTCTCGGACTAATCATCATCATCATTACGAGGTCTCGGAGTTCGGGACGCTTACTAGTTGGTTATGACTACGATAGTAAGCCGTTATTAGTCATGGACACTTACGCGTCGCCGGCACTTGGGTTTGCCGGTGTTTCAGGTTTCATAGTGACTCAGTACTAGGATAGTTGTACTAGGGTTTGGACTCTAAAGCTGCGCTTTAAAGCCAGCGCGTAACTGTATATAAGTCGTGTAGTAAAGACCAAGGCTCTCTAGCTTGGTCTTCTTGAATCATCACCAGTCGACTCTTCTTCTGTTCCAATCTATCGATTGAAGCTTATCCTTTGGGATACCCTAGTGTCTCGTAGCAACGACCTAGTGGCAGTGCAACTAAAGCTAAGTTGCCAGTGACTATCGCGATTCATCCATATACTCGTACATCACGCCGCAGACGTGTTCAAGTCGAACAAGCGTTAGGTGGTAACGCTACACATCGCGTGACAAGGTCTAAGTCAGACCACGGTCTTAACATTAGAGTCAAGCTCTCCTTCACACGCCGTGGCGCCGATCACCACCAAAGACGGTTGGGAATTCCAACCCTTCATAATCAACTCTAGGGAAAGAGACGCCCCTGCAAGATACGTCATCAATCGAGTCCGTTGGAGGACAATTCCAGACGACAGACGAAGCGGAGCATTAGACCACTTCAATACCGGCTACTACGCCGAGGCAGCCACAGCTCAGCGATTTCACCCCATCATCTTTCATCACGGAAGGTGTTGTTGGGTAGAACTTAGGTGGAACCGAACACAGGAATATTTCGAAGCGGCTAGACCAGCCGGAGACGATTTGAACTGCAATATTCCGCTATCAGAAGCACGAGACATCGAAGAACAAGGAGCAATCGACGGAGCACCAGAAGTAGAGGCACATTTGGAACCGCTGTCGCCAGAACTCCAGCACAGGACACCAGCAAGGACGGACACCAGTCACACAAGCGAACGAGCTCAAACTCCATCCATAGAGAACGAGCCAGAAGTCATCTACGTTCAAGAAGAAGAAACCGCGGTGGAAGAGATCATTGCCCAAACAGCTACGTTACACATCCCTGACCCAATCAGAATGGCCACTCAAACATATATCGAAGAACCTACACCATTAGTCATCGATGAAAGGACAGGCCATGTTGTAAACATGGACCCAGAAGACTTACAAGCAGCCCAACGAGCCATGGGGCCAGACGAACCGGATCAACCAGGAGGGTTCGACTTCGACTATAACGAACCACCTCCTCGACCATTCGAGCAACTAGGAAGAGCGTACAGAGCACAGAATCAAGGAGGACCACCAGCAGGAGGACCACCAGCAGGAGGCCCACCAGGCGGAGGCCAACCAGGAGGAGGACAACCACCCATGGGAGGAGGAGGACCACCAGGAATGCCCCAGGGAGCCGGCAACACCACAGACAAATTCATAGGAAACCCCCCAAGCCTGTTCAACGGAGACAGGTCAAAGGTCGAGGGGTTCATACTCCAATGGGAGATATACGCAGGAGTCAACGCAAGCCATTCGGCTATGAGGAACAAATACCAAAAAGCTATGTTGTTCCTCACTTACGTTCAAGGAGACCTGGTTAACGCCTGGGTCATGTCGGCCAACCAATGGTTGGTAAGAGAAGTATCCCGCGGCGTCAGCCAGTTCGACAATAGGCTGTGGAACAACGTTCTGCAAGCCTTTCGACGACAATTCGCGGACGTGCTCAGCAAGGAAAGAGCCCAGGCCCAGCTAGACGCAGGAATCAGAATGAAGGAAGGAAAAATAGACGATTATATCGCTCTATTCGAACAACTCGTCCGCTACGCGGGCTACGACATCAACGCAGAACAAACCCTGAAATATTTCATAAAAGGGTTACCAAGGACGCTCTATGAAGCAATGTACCAACACGACGACCCCAGGACTTACGAAGACTGGAGAGCATCGGCCCTCAAAAGGCAACAAAAGTGGATCCACATGCAGACGGTACGCAGAAACCTAGACATGTTCAAGGGATCCGCTAACAGGAACCAATCGGGAGCATTGGCAAAATTGCTCGCTCCACTACCGCACCCTGACGCAATGGATACCTCCGCGGACCGAGTTAGAGGAAGACTCGCAGGAGCAGAAGACGTGGTCAATAACCCACGACCTCCCTTTCCACCAAGAGGAGGATACCTACAAAGGCAACGAGGCAATCGACCTGACTTCAGTCAGGTCCGCTGTTACAACTGCGACAAAATGGGGCACATCAGCCGAGACTGTCGCCAGCCACGTCGAAACAAGAGACAGCAGCAGATAAGGAGTACCGGAGAACCGCCGGCAACCGACGAAGACAAGGCGGAAAACTGGCTGAGAGGAGTAGCCAGCGAGGGAGACGAAGTAAAGGACCTCATACTACAGAAGTTAATGGGGACAGATTTTTCAGACGCCTGAACCCGACGGCCTGGGTGAGGGCACTTCATTGTAACTCAGTGTACATCATGCGCTACTGTTCTATGCGAATTCCAGTTCTGCTACACACACGTTACAACACGGCCGAAGCAAAAGCACTAGTGGACTCAGGAGCCACTGACAATTTTGTGAGCGAAAGCTTTCTCCAACGAATGGGGATAAAAACACGATCACTAGACATACCCAAGCGGATATACAATATCGATGACACCGCGAACAAAGCCGGACATATAACGAAATATGTCATTCTCCGAGTCAACGTCAATGGAAACGACAAGGAGATGAGGTTTCTCGTCACTAACATAGGGAAAGAAGATATCCTATTCGGATATCCATGGTTGGCAGCCTACGAACCACAATTCGACTGGAAGAGGGGGACCATTAATCGAGCGCATCTCCCAGTCACCATCAAAACAGTCAACGCAACCGACAGGAGGAATGTACTTGCTCACCTCCTCACGACATCAAAAGAAAAGGTCTTAAAGCAACTAGACGAAGATGCGAGGAGCCGAAGAGTAACAGTTCCTGCGGTCGAACACGCCATTGCGGCTAAACCAAAGGACGAGAAAAGTGCAGTACTGCCGTCGCAGTACGAAGCCTTTAAAAAGGTATTCGATGAAGACGTGTCCACACGATTGCCCGAAAGACGATCGTGTGATCACGCTATCACGCTTCAACCCGACGCGCTGACCTCCATATCATGCCGACTATACCCCATGACCCGAACGGAGGATGAAGCTTTGGATGCCTTCATCGACGAACACCTCAAGAAGGGGTATATTCGACCCTCGCAATCACCCTACGCATCGTCCTTCTTTTTCATCAAGAAAAAGGATGGAAAACTTCGACCAGTTCAAGACTATCGCGCCATCAACAAGTGGACGGTACGGAATCAGTACCCACTCCCACTAATAACAGATTTGATGCGCGATCTCGGTGGAGCCGTCATGTTCTCAAAATTCGATGTCAGACAGGGTTACAATAACATTAGGATCAAGGAGGGGGATGAACACAAGGCGGCGTTCAAAACGAGACGAGGACTTTTCGAACCGACCGTTATGTATTTCGGACTTTGCAACTCACCCGCTACATTCCAGGCATTCATGAACGAGATATACCAACCAGTCATCGCCAAATTCGCCACAGAGGGCACGCAAATTAGGATCTATATGGACGACATTGCCATCGCCACCAACGATTGCGGCTCTTTCCACCAAACAAACCACGCACACACGGCTGCCGTCTCAGCAGTTCTCGAGGTTGCGGCCGCCCAT
Source organism: Lactarius quietus (assembly GCA_015025155.1). NCBI lineage: Eukaryota > Fungi > Basidiomycota > Agaricomycetes > Russulales > Russulaceae > Lactarius > Lactarius quietus. The sequence goes on along the minus strand of WITN01000877.1, from coordinate 14,220 downwards.
GACCTTTATTTCAAATTATCTAAATGCGCTTTCCACGTCCCGTCTATTGATTACCTGGGGGTAATCCTTGAAAAGGGGATGACGCGCATGGATCCAGCGAAGGTCTCGGGCGTCCGCCATGGCCAACGCCAACCAAAGTCAAGGACGTACGCAGTTTTTTGGGTTTTTGCAATTTTTACCGCCCCTTTATTCAAGGATTCGCCAACATCGCCAAGCCAATGAACGAGCTGACAAGGAAGGATGTTGAATGGCACTGGGGAACAACCCAACAAGCCGCCTTCGAAATGCTCAAAGCACGTATCACAAGCAACCCAATCCTCATCCATCCAGACCCAAAAGAACAATACGACCTTGAAGTGGACGCATCAGGATTCGCGGTAGGAGCAGTCCTCATGCAAAAGGGATCCGACGGCAAGAAACACCCAGTAGCATTCTACTCGGCCACCCTCAACGAGGCCGAACGAAACTACGACATATACAACTTGGAGCTATTGGCCATTGTAAAGGCACTAAGGAACTGGAGGTACCTATTGGTGGGATCACCGCACAAGGTCAGAGTCTTCTCGGACCATATGAACCTACAGTACTGGCACGACCCACAGAAGATTAGTCAAAGAGTAGCTCGAGAAGTACTGGAATTAGAAGAGTACGACATCGAGATACACCACCTCAAAGGCAGAGCCAACGGTAGGGCAGACGCGTTATCCAGGAGACCAGATTACGACACTGGGGAAAAGGACAACGACAAAGTCACGGTACTACCAAACAACATATTCATACGAACGATAGCAGGGATTTCGCCAACTCCCATCAAGCAAGAAGGAACTCAAATCGAAGCGTGGGCGAACCCCTATGAACTCAAGAAGATAGACGGTGTATGGTTCAAGAAGGGAAAAGTGGTGGTCACCACCAGAGATGACGGAGAACTAAGGGGAGTTATACAGCAATACCATGACACGTTGACGGTGGGTCATCCAGGGATAGCAAAAACACAGGAATTGCTAGCTCGACACTACTGGTGGCCAAACATGAAGAACGACGTCACGAACTATGTGCAGGGATGCGCAGAGTGTCAACGACACAAGGTCAATACTCGTCCCACTAAAGCACCACTTCAACCAATCTACCCGCGATCGGAGGCCACCCCGTTTGAAGTTATTGCAGTGGACTTCATAACTAAGTTACCCCCATCAGACGGATATGACTCGATTCTGACGATTACGGACCATGACTGTTCCAAGGCGGCTATATTCCTACCGTGCCGAGAATCAATCTCAGGAGAAGAAACAGCGATGTTGTACGCTCAAAAGGTACTCCCTCGATTCGGGCTCCCGAACAAGATAATCAGTGACAGAGACCCTCGATTTGCGGCAAAGTTCATGAGGGAACTCTGCAAAACCCTTCAAATCCAGCAGAATGTGTCGACGGCCTATCACCCTAGAACAGATGGACAATCAGAACGTACTAACCAATGGCTGGAACAGTACCTTAGACTATGGGCTAACCAGAAACAAGACAACTGGGCCGCCCAATTACCTCTAGCGGAGTTCGCTCACAATAACGTGATAAACAGTACCACGAAACAAACCCTGTTTTTCACACTAATGGGGTACCACCCTAGAGATAAATGGGCGCCAGGGACAATCAACCTGCCCAGTGTATCTACCAGACTAGAACAATTGATGGAAGCCCGTAGGAGCGCGCAGGAGAATATGATAAAGGCGCAAAAGTCGTGGATCAAACACAAAGATACGCCCAGATACGCCCTGGGAGACCATGTATGGCTAGATGGGCGCAATCTACGAACCAATCAGCCAACCCCAAAGTTGGCGCCCAGGAGACAAGGCCCATTTGAAGTGGTTCAGGTGATGTCCCCTGTGAATTATCGGCTCAAACTACCTCCGCAATGGAAAATCCATGACGTGTTTCACACAGATTTGTTAACACCTTACAAAGAAACACGCATGCACGGCGCAAACTATCTACACCCGCCACCTGAGTTGGTTGAAGGCGTGGAAGAATATGAGGTCGAAAAGGTGATAGACTCCAGAAGGTCAGGACGAGGACGCAAACTCCAGTACCTTATCAAGTGGAAGGGATACGCCGACTCAGAAAACCAGTGGGTCCCGTGGAACGACGTTCACGTGGAAGAAGAGATAAGGAAGTTCGCACGACTGAATCCGAAAGCTGAAGTTCACATAAAAGCAGCTTCGTCGGAGTCGAGGACACCATCATCCTCTCAACCCACTCACTCAATGGCTTATGTCCCTCTCACCATTGTCAACGTTGACGAGATCGCCATCCCCTGCATCGACACCCTTAACACCTACAACGGCAACAACAACATCGACGACCCATTGTGTTCAACCATCGAACATGTTAGAGTCGTCGCTGAACAAGACCAAGCCGCCCGGGACCTGGCCGAGGCTCGCCGGCGATTCCCCACACCCGCACGCGGAAGCATGGAGGAAGATGAGGCAGGAGTACGGCCTCTTGAAGGAGGTAATGTCTGCATGGAGGGCGGACCAGATAGTGAAGAGGACGGCAGCGGAGAGGAGGATGAGGATACACCTATTAACGAGGCGAGTATCAACCAGTCCGCCACCTCCCTCAGTACTACCGCCGTCGGCAGTGGCAACCAGTCCAGTGAAGAAGAAGACGACAGTAGCGACGAGTCTTACCACGCAGCAAGGGTTGTCTGCGTTCAGTGCGACAACCCTCCCAACTACTGCCACTGCGCTCCCCTCCCTGTACCTCACCAAGTCCGCATCGTTACCAGCCAAGCCGAGGATGACGGGCCCCGATCACCTCCAATTGCTGTTGTCTACGGACCAATGGCGGAGCAGGGATACGAAGCGCGCGGTCTACCCCCCTATAGGGAAGAACGCGACCCATCGCCCATCACTACGCGCCGAGCGAATGCGACGCGGCTCCCTCTCCGTGCCATATCGCCTACCCCCGGCGGATTCATCCTCAACAATGGGATGAATTGGGTACCGATGGTCATCGAACACGAAGGACGAAGAATCCCAGCCAAGTACGTGCGCGTGCGCATGCTAGACAACCCCGAGGTATTCGGGACGATGGGGAAGTATTCCCCTGTCTACCGAGCCGACATCCATGCCGAACCATGTCGTGACATGGGCCCCGCAGCTGAGTACACTCGTGAAGAACTCGGTTACTTCCGCGCTGACTTCCGTGGAAAGCGACAGGTAGACGAGGCTCTTGCCCAGTTAGGGGATATCTCCCTCCAAGCCGAGGTGAGACGCTACCGCGCGTCCATGGAAGTCGTGGCCGAGCTCGAGCAGGCGATCAAGAAGTTGGAGGACGACATCTTCGTCCATATCGATAGGGCCATGCACTCGTCAAAGAGGTTAGGGCGAGCTCATGCGCTTCGAAGGGTGCGCGACGAACACGAGACGGATGTCGGACTTACCACGGTGACTAGCTGGGTTGTGGAGCGTGGGCGCTCACCCTTGTAAAGGGGGTGATGTTACGATTCGCCGTTGTTGACCTTCGTAAGCGGGATGACGAGTCGCTCCCGAATCTTACTCATGCATACGATGTGGATTACTGATAGTATTACTGTACGATTACCAACGATGACTGAGAAGTAGTAGTAGTGGCGTTAGTATTAGTGGACGTTACCAAGCAGTAGTAGTAGTGGCTGTATCGCTGATGAAGGCGTACAACCAGAGATCGCATATAAGCTAGCTGTCGACTGATGTGGTCGACAGCTTGACTCTCTTGTATCATTCTCAATCTAGTCGGGTCTCTCCACCTCGCTTCTAGTCCGCTCTCTTAGGAAGGCTCTTTCAAGGGTCCTTGGAACAAGTCACACCTTCGTGTGTTGACGCGCATTTGCTAAGTCACGTTATTTGCCATTGCGTGACAAGGTCTAAGTCAGACCACGGTCTTAACAACCTGGACAATCTGGAACGGTCCATGTCTCTTGGGCGCAAGCTTGGCGCTTGGTTGATAAGTCCTCAGGTGACGTCCTTCCAGCCATACGCGATCCCCTACTTGGAATTTGGGCGTATCTTTATGTGACACCCATGACCTCTGGGCCTTGACAATTTGCTTTTGGGCTTGTTCTCGTGCTTGTTTGAACTGGTCGAGGCGTAACGCCACTTGCGGAAGAGGACTAGGCGTAGAATTCCAATCAGCACGAGGGTTATGCCCCATCAATAAGAAGAACGGAGACTGTCCTGTGGCCTCGCTGGGCCAATTGTTATGTGTGAATTCTGCTATTGGGAGATAGAGATTCCAATTGTCTTGTCTTTCATTTACCCAACAGCGAAGATATTGTTCTAGCCATTGATTTGTCCGCTCCAATTGTCCATCTGTACGAGGGTGATACGCAGTAGAGATGTTTTGACTAATCCCCAGTTGTTTGCATAATTCCCTCGTGAACTTGGACACGAATCGGGGATCTCTATCACTGATGATTTTGTTTGGTAGTCCGTATCGCATGAACACATGTTTGATATACAGCGCAGCTGTTTCCTCTGCATTGATTTCTTCATTACAGGGAATGAATACAGACGCCTTGGTACAGTCGTGGTCCATGACTGTGAGGATGGAATCATATCCTTGTGCAATTGGTAATTTAGTGATAAAATCAAGAGCGATAGTTTCAAATGGCATAGCTTCTGGTTTGGGAAATATGGGTTGTAGTGAAGCCCTAATAGGGCGGTTGTTGATTTTGTGCCGTTGGCATTCGGCGCAGCCTCTTACGTATGCCAACACATCTTGTCGAATCGTTGGCCACCAATAGTATTGTTCTACTATTTTGCCGGTTTTACTGATCCCTGGATGACCATGTACTGGGGTATCATGATGAGCAGCGATGATTGACTTTCGCTCCTCACTTCCCTTGGTGATTACTCTTCTGCCTTCTTTGTACCATACCCCGTTGATCCTCTTGAGTTTATGAGGATCCACCCATGGTTTGATGATATTTTCATCTTGCGCGTCCTTGTCGCTATTCGATGTCATTTCTTCTACTGAAAAGGTTGCTGACGAATGGATGGGCATCCCAGTACGGTGTGCATTTGTATTTCGTATGAATAACTTGTCTGGTAGCACCGTAACATTTTCATTATCTTGTTCCCCGTGTTCGTAATTGGGTCGTCTTGATAACGCATCAGCTCGTCCGTTTGCAGTTCCTTTTATGTGGTGAATTTTGAGATTGTATTCTGATAATTCCAGTACTTCCCTTGCAACTCGTTGACTAATCTTCTGAGGTTCTCTCCAGTACCGCAAGTTCATGTGATCCGAAAATACTTTGATTTTGTGGTGTGATCCTGCTAACAAAGGTCTCCAGTGACGTAACGCCTTGACTATTGCTAATAGTTCAAGGTCATAGATGTCATAGTTTCGCTCTGCTGCGTTCAACGTTGCGGAATAATAGCCTATGGGATGTCTTTTGCCATCAGTTTTCTTTTGGAGTAATACCGCCCCCACCACAAATCCTGATGCATCTACTTCCATGTTACGTGCGGGTAGCACGTGAGCCTGACTTAGGCGACTAAAGGGTGAACACGGTGACTTAGCGAATTCCTAACTCTAGCGCGAAGGCAGAGTGTCGTCTCAACGCTCGAAGGCGGAGTCTTGCTTAGTTGCTTGTGGGCGAGTTGCAACCCCGAAGGATGAGAGAGAGAACACGGCTTTGGATAACAAGTCGAGAGTAGTACAAGAAATCCAAGCTATCGACTACAACAGTCGATAGCTTCCTTATAACCTATTCGCGCGATCCGCCTTCGTCAGCGAGACCGCCACTACTACTATCTGCTGGGTAATCGTCCACGGGTGTACAGTAATCGTAAGTAACTCTTCAGTCAGCGGTCAGTCATCCATCAGTCATCCATCAGTCATCGTACAGTGATCGGTCAGTCAGCCATCCGTATAGTACAGTAAGTGTCCCCTTGATCACGCCCCCTCGGTTATCGGTTAGGTCAGATACCGACTATGACCCGGGACGTTACATTCCAGTTCGAATTGATCTTGTAATACCGGATGTGCAAGTACCGGTTCACTTGTGACATGTCTCTTTAGTATGTCAAACGCGTGTTGTTCTGTTGGGCCCCAGTGCCATTCCGTGGCTTTCTTCGTGAGTTCGTTCAGTGGTTTGGCGATTGATGCAAACCCTTTGATAAACAGGCGGTAAAAATTGCAAAACCCTAGAAAAGATCGTACGTCCTTAACTTTGTTTGGCGTTGGCCAGTCCTTTATGCCTGCAATTTTGACGGGGTCCATACGTGTTACCCCTTTTTCAAGGATTACCCCCAGGTAATTGAGGGATGTCGAGTGAAAGGTGCACTTCGCCGGTTTGAAAAATAAATCATACTTTGCTGCCACTTTCAGGACGTCCCGGACTGCCTTGATATGGTCGGCTAGGTTTGTCCGGGTAGCGATACCGATGTCGTCCATGTAGACACGAATAGTGGTCCCGTTTTCTTCGTGTTTGGCAATCGTGTCTCTGTATATGTGATTCATCATCGACTGGAATGTAGCGGGCGAGTTTGTTAATCCAAAGAACATTACTGTAGGTTCGAAGAGCCCATAGGGTGTTTTGAATGCTGCTTTATGTTCGTCTCCCGCTTTGATGCGGATGTTGTTGTATCCCCATCGTACATCAAGTTTGGTGTAAATGTGTGCTCCGCTAAGGTCTTTGATGAGAGTTTGGATCAACGGTAAAGGGTAGTTATTGCGGATGGTAAACTCGTTGATTCTTCGGTAGTCCTGTACTGGACATAGTTTTCCGTCCTTCTTTTTTACAAAGAAGAATGGTGACGCATACTGCGATTTGGAGGGTCTGATATACCCTTTATTGAGGTGTTCTGTTATGAACTCTCGCAATGGTTTGTCTTCCAATTGTGACAGTTCGTATAGGGAGCAATTGATGTGATCTGGAGTGTTCGCTTTGAACTCGATCGCATGATCCCATTCCCGAGAAGGGGGGAATCGATGGGATTCTTCTTCGCTAAAAACCTTTTTGAAGTCGTCATATTCTTCTGGAATTGTGATTTCTTCCTTTGGTCCTGCGGCGATAGCGAGATCAGTAGCTGCTCCTCTAATAGAGCATTGCGCTTCCAATTTAGCTATGATGTTGTATTTGGTTGTCTTGGAAAGTACGTGGGCTACCACGCTGGTGTTGACCATGGGATGACAGGATTTGATTATGATCGGTAACGCTTTTTCATCGATGGTTCCATGCTTCCAACTGAACTTTGGTTCGAAAGTGCTGAGCCATGGATATCCAAGGAGAAGATCCTCTTTTCCGATGTCTGCGAGGAGGAATCTCATTTTCCTGACAATCCCTTTTGTTAATATTTGTAAATCGACAAAATGGGTGACTGATCCCTTTTTGTTATGAGTGTCGTCAATATTGAACAATTGTTTTGGTTGCGGTAATAAAGCCGCTCCCAATCCCATTCTTTTTACAAATCGTGGATTTATGAAATTGTCCGTGGCTCCTGAGTCCACTAGTGTTTTTATATTGGCCTTGTTGCTGCTGGTTCGGATTGATACTGGAATTCGCATAGAACGGAAGCGAGTTATGTATACAGCGTTACAACGTAATGCCCTCACCCAGGCCGTCGGGTTTAGGCGTCCCCAAAATCCTTATTCCCCATCAACTCCTGCATTGCCAGTGCTTTGAACTCTTCAGTTTCATTAGCTGCTGTTCACAGCCAGTTGTTCTTCCTTTCTTCAGTAGTGCGGTTGTCCGCTACCATTTGAGCGATGTGGAGATCTTCTCCAACTTCAGAGCGGTCATCCACCACCTCTATGCTCCGAGAATTGCTATAGGGCCTAGGTGAGTTTCGTGGTTGGCGTGGCTGGGAGCAATTGCGACTGAGGTGTCCTTTCTTCTGACAATTATAGCAAATTACTTCCCTGAGATCTGGGGGTTGTCGCCTCTGCAGGAACCCTTCACGAGGTTTGAATGGGGGTCGAGGGTTGTTAAGGTAGGGCCTTGGTTGGGCCACAACTTCTTCTGCGTGCGCCAACTTCCCCCTTGCGCAAGCTCGATCCGCTGACGTATCCATTGTGTCGGGATGGCGTCTGAATTGTCTCCAATTTGTCTGACTTGGTACTGGTGGTCGAGGTTGTATTTTGTACTGATCAATTTTGTTCTTCAGATGGAGATATTAACATTGACGTTTAATGGCTGCCCTTTTCCAATCCTCATAGTCTGTGGGATCGTCGTGAAGGTAGATGGTTTCTTGTAATTTGTTCGGCAGTCCATTTGCGAATAGATCGAGGACCATTGGTTGATCTATATTGTAGCCAGCATATCTGACCAATTGTTCGAATTTCGCCACGTACGCGTCAATGTCCCCTCTCTCCATTCTGATACCTCTTCTCAGTTCCGTCTGTGCTTTCTCTTCTTTGAGAGTATCTGTGTATTGCCTCATAAATGAGGAGTGGGTGTTGTACCACAATGATACGAAAGGGCTTTTCGCACAGCGCCTAACGAAACCTTCTGTACCGTCTTGACCACCAGTACAGGACACGTGACGTGACGAGAACCGACGCTAGTGAGGTGACGTCTCAACTAGCACAGTGAACAAGAGAGACCCAACAAAGGGCTCTATAGATAGGCCACACTTAAGGGCACACGACGCAGAAGAAAGGAGTGTATGGCTTGACAATTAACAGGGAACTACCTATAACCGCAGGTAGCTATGAGAATATCAAGCTAAGGACTCTACCGTCCCTAGCTACGACTTATATACTCACTGAACAGCCTAATGCTGTCAGCGTTGACTAAACGACTATTAGTCCGCATGTGTCCATGAGTAAGGTATGAGTAAGACCTTCAGTCATCAACTGTAAGCGATGAGTAAGGTATTCATAACCATTACTAAGTCCCTGAGTAAGTCCGTCAGTCAGCCATCAGTAATGCATCAGTAAGCATATGGCTGGGCGCCTCGGACAGACGCCTCCTGACTCTTCCATCCAGAACACCTTCTAAAAGGGGATCAAGCCCCGGCCCGCTGGTATCCGTCCCACCGGTCCGCCGAAAGCCTTAAACCACACAATTATTCAGTGTCCCTTCCGTGCCACTTCGGCCTGCGCGCATCCTGGTCCTGATGCGGCGAATGTCACATGACCACCATAGGCGATACGTAACACATTCGGTTACTGCAGTTCCCTGGATGTAGGTGAGAAACAACATAGCTTTTTGATATGGACTGCGCATAATGGAGTGGGTTGAGTTGATTCCTTCATATAAACTCCACTGCATGAGGAATTCTTCTGCTTTCTCGCGGTCACCCACAAAGACCGCGGGTGGGTTGCCACAAAATTTGTCATGTGCCGCTGGTAAGGGTGCTTGCGCTGCTGGTAATTGAGCTGGCGGGTTTCTGAAAGGTGGTCCTGCTCCGCCACCTCCTCCACCATTACCGCCTCCTCCTCCACCATTTCCACCTCCATTTCCTCCAACTGGGGGATTTGGAGGAGGTGCTCCTGGTCGATTTTGAGGATCTGTAAGTGCTCGAAATGCCGTGACGGTCAGTGCTATTGGTGAGGTAGTGAGCGAGTAAACTGGTTGTGCGGATAGACTTTCCGTGGCAGCCTGAGTTTGAACATGAGAGGTAAGTGTCGCCATTGCTCCTAGGCGTAATGATTCTGTAGCGATTGCTAAATTGATTCCTTGTTGTGATGGGGAAGATGATCTTGCTCCCAGAGATGCGTTACTTTTGATACTTGGTGATGGTGATGGTGTATGGGACGCTGGTTTGATGGATGTGTTAGCGGTATCCAATTCTCGTACTTCTTCCTGTGTGAGCTCATTGATGTAGATGTCGCAACCTAGATCTTCCTAGGCTACTCGAAATCCTTCCCACTCTCCGTCTCCATTCTGAGGTTGAAACCAGCAAATTTCAATCCAAACGTATCGATCATAAAGAAACTCAACTGTGACAGTCCAGTTGTCTTCTCGACTCTTGGCGTGATATCCTGTAGTACCTGTAGTCTTGCTATACCGGTACTCTGTGTTTTTACGAAATCGTTGTGGTACGTTATCAGCACCTCGGTGTTGGAACCAGAGGTCGTCACAGTTCAGACAACGCTCTCGAGTAGTTTCTGATGACGCCATGTTGAAGCTTGGTCTTAATGTAGCGTTATCACCTAACACTGGTTCGACTTGAACCGATCTGCGGCGTGATGCTCGAGCATATGGATGAATCTTGATAATCACGGGCAACTTAGCTTAGTTGCACTGCCACTAGGTCAATTGATGGACACTAGGGTACCCCGAAGGAAAAGCTTCAATCGATAGATTGGAAGAGAAGAGAATAGACGAATGGTGATGATTCAAGAAGACCAAGCTAGAGAGCCTTGGTCTTTACTACACGACTTATATACAGATACACGCTGGCTTTAAAGCGCAGCTAGAACGTCAAACCCTAGTACTACGATCCTAGTAATGAGTCATGATATAACCTGAAACACCGGCAAACCCAAACACTGGCGACGCATAAGTGTCCATGACTAATGAAGGCTTACTATCGTAGTCATAACCGTATAGTAAGCGTCCCGAACTCCGAGACCTCGTAATAATGCTGATAATTAGTCCGTAATATGTCAATCGTGACAACACCCCTGACTCACTCTGGGATGAATTCTTCCTCACTGCGGCATACCTGACCAACCTGACAGCTGCCACGGCCAACCAAGGCCACACCCTTTCGAACTATGGTTCGGCCGTACCCCCTCTCTGTCACACCTGCGCGAAATCAGCTGTCGTGCTTTCTCGCTTCAGACCCCCCCCCCTTCTAAGATCTACCCCTGTTCTAACCCCTGTATACTTATTGGTTATGCTCCCCATTCAAAGGCCTATCGCCTCTGGGACCCTGTCTCATCCAAATTATTTAACTCATTTCACGTTACGTTTACAGAACATCTCGATTCTTGCCCCTCCCCGTTTCAAACTGGGACTGTTCTTGGCGCACCAACCTCCTCTGCGCCACCCTCCTGGGACGTCTCCGGACCCCCCCCTCAAACAATCCTCCGCGACGCCCACTCCCAATACGCATGATCAATCTCCTTATTTAACTTCTTTCGAAACTAAATTATTTTATGATACCCCTCTCCAGTACGATACCATACAAGCAATCGCAAAACAAAAATACTGTCTCATCAAATACTGTCACTTCAAATAATGCCATCACTTCAAATAATACCATCACTTCAAATAACACCGTCACTTCAAATAACACTGTCGCATCAAATAACAATAACACATCAAATACCGTACCCCCCTCAAACAACCCTGACAACAACATAACACCCCCTCACAACATGCCACCCCCCCTCCAACCACTTACGATACGAATACCACCCTGTGCACTACCACCACCACCACCCCCTCCATGCCGTTCCGCTAGATTACAAGGCCTACAACCTGACGAAACCTTCACTGCATTCCTCTCTGAATACGCTACCGTACAAGAAACCCACGACCTAATACCTACAGATATATTACCTTCTGATCAACCATGTTCCATTGACAAATTCCTCTCTGCCCTTAGTGATGGCTCAATTGAGCCCGCGCCAATTGAAAACGATGACGAACCGTCATGGGCGCAAGCGATGGCTTCAAACGAAAGGGAATACTGGATAGCCGGTGGCCGTGATGAACTACAAAGCCTCGCCGATCTCAAAGTCTTTATCCTCGTCCCCCAGTCTGATGTACCCCACAACCAACGCCCGCTGAAGGGCAAACTTGTTTGTAAATGCAAACGCGACGACACGGGAAAAGTCATCCGCTACAAAGTCCAATATGTCGCCAAAGGTTTCGCCCAACGGTATGGCATCGACTACAACAAAACGACAGCACCGACAGTACATTTAGAATCATTTCGCATTATCTTACACCTCACAGCCACAATGAACTGGGACCTCCGACAATTCAACATCAAAACCGCCTACCTGCACGGCATTCTACCTGAAGACGAAACCATGTATATGGAACAACCTCCCGGCTTTGCAGCTCCGGGTAAGGAGGAGTGGGTAATGCGCCTCATGAAAAGTATATACGGCATGAAGCAAGCCGGACGCATCTGGAACCAAACATTCCATAATGCCGTGACAGAATGGGGCTTTGAACGCCTCGATTGTGAATGGTGCATCTACCGGCGACGCTCACCCACAGGAACGACCATCTTTGCCGTATATGTGGACGATATCATCGCCACTGGCTCCGATCCAAAAGAGGTCGATCAACTGCGCAACCTTCTCAAGTCCAAGTGGGAAATCACCAAACTCGGCGAACCCAAGCACGCCCTTGGCATCACAATCTCACGCGATCGTGAAGACAGGACAATATCATTATCCCAAACAGCAAAAATCGATAAATTGGTGGAAGAATATGGCCAACGGGACGCACGATCAGTCGACACCCCAATGGTTGCAGGCCTGCAATTGCGAAGACTGGACAAGTCTGCACCTATCCCTGCAGACATAACAGGATGGGTCGACAGGACCCCTTACAGATCACTAGTTGGCTCACTGATGTATTTGGCCGTAGCTACCCAACCAGATATCTCGTACGCCATTGGTCGCCTTGCTTCCTTCATGGAATGCTACAGATACAAAAAAATGGGAGGCCGCTGTCCGCGTCCTGCGATACCTCAAGAGTACAAGAACATACTCCCTGACACTAGGGGGACGGAACCCCTTGTTGCTAACCGGTTATACAGACTCGGATTACGCCAATTGTATCGACACAAGCCGTTCAATTGGAGGGTATTGTTTCACGCTTGGGTCTGGTATCCTGTCTTGGAGCTCAAAGAAACAGCCTACCGTTGCCGACTCATCATGCTACGCTGAATACATTGCATGACACAGTGCTGCCCATGAAGCGGTCTTCCTTAGACAACTTCTACAAGGTTTGGAGATCCCATCCGCCGGCGCCACGAAACTGTTCTGCGACAACGACGCTGCTTCCTGTTTGGCAGAAGACCATGTGTGGCATTCGCATACCAAGCACATTCGAGTCAAGTTTCACTACACGCGCGAGTTGGTCCACACAGGCGACGTATCTGTGCTTCGGGTCAATTGGAAAGATAACATTGCCGACATACTAACGAAGCCCCTGGCTTGGACGGAGTTCCAACGTCTTCGACACTATATGGGCCTACGTCCATCAACTGATCCCGGGCTGAGATGAGGAGGAGCGTAGAAGGCTATCTGCAATGACTAGGCGAACACTGGTCTCGCGCTGACGTCAAGGAGGAGTATGAGGATCTGGGTCGGAGATGCGGGACAGAGGATCGGATCGGGATGAAGCAATGAGATACATGTGATAATGATGAGGGGTATAAGTACACGTCGTCATGTAATACAGGTACCCAGTCGTTTGTATCCTCTGACTGGGAACCAGAACTTAAAAGACCTGGGTTTCCGACCTATTCTGTTATTATTCATGAGCTCCAGCCACTGCTGGCGACCTCTCGGCAGAGAAGCTTTGTAGCAGTCGCCCAGATGAAGTACTATCACAATCGCAGAGGGTGGGATGTCACCCACGTGGGACCTGGTCAACTGCAATCGACTGGTGCGTCATCTTCCAGTAGCGTGCGGCAAGCAAAGGACACTCACAGAGCCGGCTTGATGGTCTTTAACAGCATTGCATTGACTGTGCCGAAAGTGTGGTCATAGACTTGTGTCCTTGTCAGCGACAGTCAGAATGCGATTGTAAATGAGATCGACCCTAGAAAAAGCACTGCGGCCCTCCAGTACCTCCGATCACATACAGGCCAAATGGGCCTATGGCGATGAATTGCGAGGCATCCAAAGCGGAAGAAGTTGGGTGGTGACGGGTCAGATATCATAGCTAGAGTGAAATTCTGCGCACACCAGTTCAAAATGAAGGGATGGGAAAGGATATAGCAACAGATCAGAGTATTGGGATGACTCAGATCTACCGCCCTGCCAGATACCAAGTGATCACCAAGTGTCAAGGATACTTTCACACTCGTGTCGGCCCTATCGAATGCCGCAACAGCGAGAATAGCGCCGAAGTGAAGAGCAGCAAGCATCGCAATACTACGCGTTTTCTCACGCCGATGCGTGCCACAGAGGACTTCCATCCGGATGTCAAGCTGTCGCTCAGGCAGGACAGGACAAGTGTGAGAGTCCCATGCACAGGCTCTACTTGGGAAGTGGATGAGAGAGGTAGGTAAAGGACCAGTTGCAGAGTACGCACTGGCT
>WITN01000876.1:0-34713 GCA_015025155.1 Lactarius quietus | reverse complement strand
CTTAAACAAGGCCGCCCCAGTTAAAAATTCATCTTCATCATCATTCAATAATAAAGGCAAGCAGCGGCAGTCCAAACCGCAGCACGCCTCTTCGTCAAATCAAGGTGGCTCTTCGGAGCTCACATGTTACTACTGCCAAAAGCCCGGCCATAAAAAGCCGGACTGCAAAAAGATGAAGAAGGACCAAGAGAACGCCCGTAAGGGCAAAGAGGGGCAGATCAAGAAGCAGTCGACCAATGTCATGGCGACTGCAGGGGACCAGGAGACCTCCAGAAGGCTCCTAAAGGCACCGCCAGTACCAAGGCTTATTAGCCCCCATAGCTACTTCTGTAAATGGTAGTGGCAAAATAGAGGAGGTGACTGAGGTCCCTCGAATTCGTCTTTATGTCATGGGAAGCAAGTGTAACAATACTTGGCTTCTGGATAGTGGAGCAAGTTCACATTCAACATATGAACGTGAGGATTTCGATACATACGAACCTCACACTAGTGACATCTCCATTGCTGATGGCACCATCATCAAAGCCGTTGGCAAGGGCTCTGTGATTTTTAGAAATTCTTATTCCAAGGACCTAGTCCTAGAGAATGTTCTACACATCCCCTCCACCCAAGACAGAATCCTTTCTATAGCGACATTAACAAAGAAAGGAGCACTGGCAAAGTTCGATGGGAATAGCTTCTCCCTCGAATATAACTTGAACCAGTTGCGGATGGTTTTCAAGCTGGAGGCCTTTATTGGCTCTCAGTGCAGCACATCTATGGTGTCAGCACTGCCACTGCATCGGCCAGCTTAGAGACCTGGCACAAGCGCATGGGACATATGTCCAAAGAAGCGCTGAAGAGATATGCTCAGAGTTCCTGTAAAGGACTCATCATAAATAATTCCCCAGAGGAGACTGGTATCTGCCATGGCTGTGAGCTAGGCAAGAGCCATCGTCATCCTTTCCCTTCTTCCAATAAGCGTGCTTCACAGCCGCTTGAACTTGTTCACTCCGACTTAGTTGGACCCCTCCAGAGTAACTCTATTCAGGGGAACAAATATTTTGCCACCTTTATCGATGATCACACCAGAATTGCGGTTGTGATTCCTCTAAAGTCCAAAGACCAGCTTTCAGGTGCCTTTGTGCACTACTGGCAATGGGCTGAAAGGCAGTTGGAACACTATAAACTAAAGTGTCTCCATTCTGATCGCGGAGGCGAATATGTGAACAAGGAGGTTAAAAACCTTCTTCTGGAAGCGGGAATTGAGCATAAACTCACTGTGCCACATTCTCCACAACAAAACGGAAGAGCTGAGCGATTTAATCGCACCATCATGGAAAAGGGCACTAGTATGCTACATGATGCAGGCTTAAGCCTGGGCTTCTGGGAGCAAGCGGTTATGACCGCTGTCTACATCTACAACAGAACTCCCATCCGTTCCACTAAGTGGAAAACTCCGTATGAGCTCTGGTATGGTACAGTACCAGATGTCTCTCATTTTAAAGTTTTGGCTGTAAAGCCTATTATCATGTACCTGAACACAACCGACGCAAATTAGATCCTAAGTCAAAGGAAGTCGTGTTTGTGGGCTATGAACCTGATACAAAAGGTTATACTCTTTGGGATAGACATAGCCGGTCGTTCGTCATCTCACGAGATGTTACATTTGATGAACAGACTTTCCCTTCCCGCTCTGATCTGGACAATCAGAGACCACCAATCCAATTTCCATCACCTTCCATTCCTACTGGGGAGACACTAGAGTACCCAGTAGAAGTCACTTTTCCAGGAGAGCCTGTCCAGCCTCCGCCAGCACCACCACAATTGCCTCAGGCCCCTCAGTTACCAGAGGAACAACCTACACAAGAGGCACCTGAGGATCCACCTCAGGAAGAAAGGCCGCACACTCCCACCCAACCACCCCAACCTCCACCTCAAACAGAATATCATACTCCACCAACTTGTCCTTCTGCTACATCTCCCCCTGTTCGTCGTCCAAACACACGTTCCAATCGTCGTCCTAGAGCTATCAACCCGATCCCACCTCCTGCTTTTACTCCTCTTGAGGAAAATCGCAACAGGGATTCGCCAGTTGAGCTTCCTGCTATGCCTGATCTAAGGCGTAGTACTAGGAATCGGCGTGCACCGACTCGATATAGAGCGGCGCTGGACTCAGACGATGAGTTTGAACAGGGTAGCAGTCGTTAGGACTGGTACAGCTTCTTAGTGTTGCAGGTGCCCCTGGTTATAGGGACCCTTTCACTTATAAAGAAGCTATGAATTCTGAGTATGCAGATGAGTGGATAGAAGCGTGTCAATATGAAATGGACGCTCTAGCTCATCTTGGGGTCTGGCGTCTTGAAGCCTTCCTGAGGGCAGAAAGGCTGTCAAATCAAAATGGGTATTTAAAAAGAAAGCGGATGGACGCTTTCGTGCGCGCCTTGTGGCTAAGGGATTCACTCAAATAGAAGGAGTGGATTTCGATGAAACTTTCTCCCCAGTCGCCCGATTTGAGTCACTACGACTCCTTTTAGCGTTAGCTACGCTTGAGAATTGGGAAATTCACCAGATGGATGTCAAATCGGCATTCCTACACGGCGATCTGGATGAGGAGATCTATATGGAGCAACCACAGGGTTTCATCGTTGCTGGTTCTGAACACTTGGTGTGTCGTCTGCAGAAGGCTCTATATGGCCTGAAGCAAGCTTCGCGGGCATGGAACTTACAATTCCATGGAGTTCTTGAAGAACTTGGCTTCACCCGCACATACTCTGATGCAGGAGTATATGTGTGTCACCGCCATGAGGGGGTGATTCACTATTCGTCATTCTTTATGTCGATGACATCACTATACTTGGGTCCTCTCTTGATAAAATCAATGATCTGAAGAAGTCTCTATCTAGTCGATATGAGATGACTGATCTTGGCGAAATCCAATCATATCTCGGTGTTAACATCATCAGAGATCGTGCTTCGTGCACCATGGAAATTAACCAGACAGATTATATTGAATCAGTTGTAGAGAGATTTGGAATGAGGGATTCCAACCCAGTATATACCCCTCTACCCTCAGGCTGTGAGGATCACTTGGTCAAAAATGAGGATCAAGCCTCTGCTGCTGAAATAAAGCAGTATCAGCAAATTATTGGGTCTCTGCTATATGCGCAGATTGGGAGCCGACCTGATATATCATTCGCTGTTGGACGCCTGAGCCAATATGCTTCCAATCCCTCCAAGCACCACTTTAGACTAGCCAAATATGTCCTTGCATATCTAAACACCACTAAGGACTTGGCATTGCTCTATGCTGGAGGGAAAAGTGGGGATGGCCTTCACGGCTATGCTGACTCTTCTTGGGGAGATCAAGAGGATAGGCACTCCACTTCGGGATTTGTCTTTATTCTTGCAAACGCCGCCATTTCTTGGTCATCGCGTAAGCAAAAGACAATTGCCCAGTCCACCACTGAAGCTGAATACATGAGCCTTTGTGAGGCTTCAAATCAGGCGATGTGGTACAGGACATACCTAAAAGAGTTGGGGTATGAGGTTTCCTCCCCCATCCCTCTCCATTGTGATAATAAGGGGGCTGTGGACTTGTCCCAAAACCCTATCACTGGAAGGCGCTCTAAGCATATAACCATAAAGCACCATGCTATTAGGGAGTATGTCGCAAAACAGGCAGTAGAGCTTGTGCGCACCCCTACAAGCGAGATGTTGGCTGATGGCCTTACAAAGTCACTGCCCAGAACATCTTTCGACAGTCTAGTCGATGGTCTTGGTTTTGCTACATAGACAGAAGGGATATGCAGCTCCACAAAATCACAAAGAAGTTTCCTTGAAACTATGGCTTCAAGCCATCGCCATTTCTTGGCGTCTTTCGTGGAACTCGTGATCCTCTTCCTCACCAACTTTCTATACTTTGTACATGGGGCTCAAAGAGGTTGAGCAGTTGCCACCTCTTCTCCTGAGCAGGAGGATAAAAGGCTCAAATAAGGTTACTAGGTATGAGATGGGATGACCTGTATAGGTCGTATATCCACAAACGTCTCTGTAAATCCTTGGTATACCTGCAAATCAATTACCCCATGTTACATTAAAAAAGTATAATAAAGTATAAATTGTCTATAGAGCATGCCTCAATCATGGAGGGATGTTGACACGAACCGGTTATCCGGATTCTTGTGTTGTAAGGATGATTGAGTCATCCTGTAACTATCGGTATCTACATAGATCCCCTTAAGGGAATGGACTATTTTTATCTATCTTTATTGTCTTTGTTCCATGTATAGTAATCCCTTTGTTCTTATTATCAAGATACCGGTAGTAGCTGTATTTAGATCAGCTGACGTGGCAGTACGGTGTTCTATTTGGTTTCCAACCAATAGTTGTCTTTTAGTTACAACTACAGATACACGCACGTGCTGTATTGGGGTGCACGGACCATGTGCGCACAGACCACCCTGAGTAGTATATAAGGGTCTCTGTTTCCGCTCTTACACTTCAGAGTTCCTTCAACCTCTGAAGTGTAAGTCCCCACTTTTACTTTACTCTCATACACCTTTGCTCACACTCTAGTATAGAACTGTTTGCTTTATAGGTGTGTTACTAGTGTAATATAGAGTTCCTTCAACCTCTGAAGTAACTGTTTGCTTTATAGCTTTTTGCTAACTCCTAAGACGTCAGTTGCTATCTGCGCAACACTATCGACACTAACTTAGTATATATAGTAACTGGGAAACCATAAGAGGTAATCATCCATCAAGCCACGAAGGCGACAAACATAGTTATGAGTAAGAAAACATAATGATGACTCACACATCAATAAGCAATAGTAAGCGAATGAGTAAGCGAATGTATGAGGCATCAGTAAGCCCATCACCAAGCATGAATAATCGTCTGTCCACATCAGTAAGCCATAAGTAATGCGTCAGTAAGCAATGGCTCGGCGCTAACACAGGCACTCCCTAGACTAATCCATCTAGAACACATACCTGAAAGGGGATCAAACCTCGGCCCACTGGAATCTGTCCCAACATCAAGCCCTGTCGGTCTTACACCACATGATCGTTGTATCGCTCGTTGTTGGCCTCGTCTTGGACACAACTGTATACCGCCCAGTACCACTGGCTACCTTGTAGTCCCCTGACTTATGGGTTAGGTCAGATACGTACTGTGACCTGGGACTCGTCACATGACCGTGTCACGTGACCCTCATCTGTCCTGTGATAACCTTCCTGCCAGCATCTGGGGTCTTACTGCGAGTGATTATATTACTCATGAGCTGGCGGACTCTGCATGCCTCATCATAAGCGAGGTAACTCTTGTCTTCTGCTGCTACAAGTGCACGTACAGCCTCTTCCTCTTCGATGTCTGCTTGGTCATGTGCCTCCCATGTGTGTGCTTCTGGGTAATCGTAGAAGTTCTCCCAGTGTTCGTGGAGACATGCAGTTGTTTGTGAGCTGTGGCAGGTCGAGCTGGGTCGTTTTGTAACAGGTGGTGGCGGCAGGTATCAGCGGCGGCGCCACTACTTCTCCAGCCGTCGTTCACTTGCCGGCACTTCACATTCCTTCTTGTCTCTCACCTTCTTTGTCCAGTCGGGCAACGTCTCCTGCTGATGTTCTCCACTTGCTGGAAATGGCCCAGACAGGCACCCTTCCGCTGGAGGAGTACAAGTGCCAGTGCGCTGGTCTACTAGTGGCCAGCCAAGGAAGCGCTGCCCTCCTCATCTCTCCTTCACTGTCGCTGAAAGTCCCGATTGGGTCTCAGTGTGGGTCTCAGTCTGGCTTGCCAGTCATGTCAGCTCCTTTGGTGCCTTTGCCTTCATCCCTCCTCCTTTGTCAGGTCGAGCCTGCGCCTGCAGCAATGTTCAGTCCGGCTCTGGCACCTGTGTCTCCTGCCCTGTTGGCTTCTGCCATGCTGGCCGCCACTGCGGCCTCGCATCCAACTTGTCGTGCTGCTGCTTCCGCTGCTGCTGCAGTACATTGCGTCTCTTCTTTTCCTTATTGGTTGCTGACTTTCCCTGTCCTTTTCAGTGGTCTTCTCAAATTCCTGGTGGTACCAAGCGTGGTCGCTCGCCTGACATAGAGCTTGTCGCAGTGTCCAAGGCTGCAGATGCGCCACCATTTCCCATACGTCTATTATTTCTTCTCTGCTGGTTTTTCTTATCTTTCTTCCTTCCCAGTGTGATTGGTGCAAGTCGGCAAAGGTCCCATGCGTGCAGCATGTTGGTACCGGCCTGGAGGCGCCATGCCTACAGTGTCATCGGCAGAAGATCGGCTGTACTCAGGATGGCCTCCCTCGCCACAAGGTTTCAGCCCACGCTTCCGCTCCAGGGGCTGGCACCTCGGGTACTGCTCCTACCCCCCTTCCTTCCATTGATTCTGAGCCTCTGCCTCTGCTCCCCAAGATGCCATACGATTCGGTTGCATTTGACCTTCTGGTCAGTGGCGGCCCTTCTGGGGTTCCCGGCATTTCCAAGACTAACTCTGTTATGTTCTGGTGGCACCAGTCAATCTGCGTGAAGGCGCAGCTTCGTGCTCTTCACATGCAGGAGCATTGGGTCAACCACATGTATTTGAAGTTGCTTGAACAGGCCCTCTTCCTGACCGGCCGCACCCCTAAGCGTGTGAAGTGGGACGCCTCTGTGGCAAGTGGCTCCGGTTTGGCCCTGGCAAAGGGCAAGGGTAAGGTGAAGGCAGCGGCGGCCATGGTGGAGGAGGATGCTTCGGTGGCTATCGACATCAATGACCCTGATGCCGGCGGGCCCTCAGGTGAAAGCTGGCTAGGTATCACTGATGCCAGCGCCTCCTAATTTTGATTTATATTTTTGTTTGTTTTGTATCATCCAGACCGTATCATAAATTGAAGTGTTGTCGTGTTTGTCTCTTTGGTGGCAATCCATGTCCGTGTGCTTTTGTCACTTTGTGAGTGTTATGGTACGACTTTGGACTGATCATGTGATCTGGCTTGTGGTGTTACTAATGTACGATTACCATGGATGACTGATGATGACGAGTCACTCATCAGTCATATGACTCAGTGATGAATAATCCTGAGTCATTACTTACGAATTCCTAGAATAGTTGTAGTTGGTTTTGGTTAGGATGTGTCAGCGTGTATGGTTACATAAGCAAAAGCGGTCGTGTAGTAGTTTGGTACTTAAGGAGCTGCAGAATGGCTTGTATTCTGCAGCTTGGACTTCTTGTTACTCTCTCAGTCTCGTTGTATCCAAGATCTCCTTCTCTGTTCCACACTTTGGGCATTCGGCCCTCGTCTGTACAAAACTCGCCATACAACGTCGGCCTTTGTGCCTGAACACTTCGAACTTGGCCTTCGTGCATTGAGATAAGATCCACATGGGATCACAAGACTCCACCTTCATGTGTTGAGACGATACTCAGCCTTCGCGCTTGAGTCTAGGATTTGCTAAGTCACCATGTTCACCTCATGTTGCCTAAGTCAGGCTCACATGCAACTCGCACGTTACAGTGAGGTTCTATTTGGCCGCTTTGATTGCTGTCTGGCTCCGACAGTGTTCGCCTTTTCCGCGTGGCCTTTTTGCCTTGCCTTTCCTCCTCCCTGCGGTAAGAAGTCTTGGCTGTCCTCAGCCTCGGTTTGTGGGCTGGGGGCGTCGCTGGTGCTATAAATTTGCCGGTGCATGTTCGTCTGATTGCCAGTCTTTCTGCCATGCCCACTGTCACACTCTCCCGCCAACATGACCATACCAGCTCTCTGGCCTGAACTTGAATCCATCCTTCCCGCCAGGCAGACCTGCTGTTACGTGCGAGCGGCACGTGAGCCTGACTTAGGCGACTAAAGGGGTGAACGCGGTGACTTAGCGAATTCCTGACTCTAGCACAAAGGCAGAGTATCGTCTCAACGCTCGAAGGCGGAGCTTTGCTTGATGTCGTATGAGCGAGTCGCGACCCCGAAGGATGAGAGAGAACAAAGCCCTTGGATAACAAGTCGAGAATGATACAAGAAACTCAAGCTATCGACTACAACAGTCGATAGCTTCCTTATAACCTATTCGCGCGATCCGCCTTCGTCAGCGAGACCGCCACTACTACTAGTCTGCTAAGTAATCGTCCACAGGTGTACAGTCATCATCAGTCAGCGTATAGTAATCCATCAGTCAGTCATCAGTCAGCGTGCAGTAACCGGTCAGTCAGCCGTATGTATCGTACAGTAAGTGTCCCCTTGATCACGCCCCCTCGGTTATCAGTTAGGTCAGATACTCGCTATGACCCGGGACGTTACACCTGCATTGTCTATGACAGTGCCATGAAGTATTTTCTAAGCCTTGAAGAGACTTGGGAGAATTGCCCCCGCCACAATCGGGAGGTCTCCCAGTGGCTGTATTATTTTGAGTCGGCCTGGGTAAGCTTGCTCGCTTGCTCCCACCACTAATTCTTACCGCTGATGATCAGAAATCCTTGAAGTGTGCGTCGCAACTTGCAAATGTCAATACTCATCCTGATGAGGTGCACGCTTTCTGTGAGCGAGTTAGAAATGAAGCGGCGCTGGTCACCTCAGTTGAGTGGATTAGCCGCTTCCCCACTGTCGTCACCCATGACATCGACCGCCTGGTGTTGCATGCCGCCATACTTGGCTGTGCCCAAGCTGATGCTCTAGACATGTGCGTGGTCAGCTTAACCACTGGTGACCGCTTTCCCAACCCGGTGATCACCACAATGGGCGATATTCAGTTGCTCTACACTCGGGAGGTGATTTTGTATGAGGAGAGGCGTTGGCATCTTGAGAAATTTGCTTGCGAGCACAATGAGATGTTGGAGGGACGTCAGGCTATCCGTGACTGGGTTACTGCCAGTTCGCAGGCTCTGGCCAATGAGTCGCCCGGTCTGGTGCAGCTCGCTCGGTGTACCAGCGGTTCCCAGTCCAATGCACTGGTGCTGGGTGACGAAAGTGACACTGATGGGATCGGCGAGGATGATCTGATGCTGCTGCCGGTGTATGGTACGGTGGTCTAGCATGGTGAAAAAAATATTTGGAGGGTGTTGGGGGTTACTTCCATATGGGACTATTAGATTTGCTTGATTGATTAAAGAAAAAAAGGGGGATGTTGTTGCCCCGCATTTCGTGAACTTCCTTAACGTTTTTGCAAGATTTGCCGTGTCTTATCGATCTGTTACCGGGTGTCCGTAGGCTGTCGGTTCTTCTACCTTTCTGCGGTAGGTTTTACTGCCCATTTCCTATGGTGGGTTTGGCGCCTATTTAATCCTTCCTGTGATGAGTGTTTGGTTATCTTCGTTATTGTTTCTCCACGCACAGCATCTTATGGCAGACCCTTCTTTATTCCTGCCACCGTTTTCCACTGGGTGAGTTTTGCTTGCCTACCCTGATGCCGTGCACCGCCTGTTGTTCCTGGAGGAGTCGTGGGCAACTTGTCCTTGCTCTACCACTGCCATTGCCATTTGGCTCCATTATTTCTAGCTTGCTTGGGTGGGTGGAAATCTTCGTTTAGTTGCTGCGATGCTGATCCATGTTATAGGATGACATTTGTTCAGCCATTCGTGCCGATGGCGAGGACTGGTTTCGTGAAGCTGCTGAGGCCTTTCATCTTAGGGTTGCTACTGAGGCCATGTTGGTAGCCTTGGTCAACTGGGTCCACCAATTTCTGAGTGTTGCCAGTGAATACACTGACTGCTTAGTTCTTCATGCCGCCGTCCTCTGCCGTGCACAGCAACATATTCTCAATCTGTATCATTGGGTCATTTTGCCGCCGGGCATAATCTTGGATCCCTTTGCTTCGGTGCAGGACAAGATTGACGTGTGGTTGGAGCACGGTGCGATTTCCTTAGATGAGTATTCTTGGCACCATGCCTTGTTCGACCATGAGCATGACGCCGAGATCAGGGACTGGACAGCCGTCCTTGCACCTCTCCTTTCGCAGTTTGCAGCTGTGTACCATTTGCCAATGATCACCGCAGCTACACCTGACCCTTCCAATGATGGACCCGATTATGAAGAGTGGTTAGATTTTTCCAGCGGGGATGTTGTCTGTGGTAGAGAACCCGCGTGGTTATCTGCCGATTCTATTTTCGATACTTGTGATGGAGAGTCCTAGTAGGGTCCATTTAAAATTAGGTTTCGCTCGCCGTGGTCCATGGTGCAAGTGTTGCATTTGTTCTGCCAAACTTCTGGGAGCCTTTTCCACCTTTTTAAAAGCTGCTAGGCCAGTCCTTCTTGTATCTATTTTCCTAGTTATGTCTGGCCTGCTGAATCCCGTCCTTCCATCTTCTACCATTGTGCAAGACCCTCAGGCAATATACGATAACACCATCCAGAGTCTTCTGGCCTTAGAGCGATCTTGGCTGTTGTGTCACCAGCAGAACGGCGAGGTCACTGCTTGGCTATGCTTGTTTCAGAGTGCTTGGGTATGTTGCTGCATCTTCTTTCCTATTGGGTCGGGGCCGATCCTGTCTTTCTAGGATGCCTACAATATGTCTGCCACTTTAGTACAGGAAGACTATCATCGCGCCGACGCCGAACGGTTCCGCCAGAAGGTAGTTGCCAAGGCCCTGCCGGTTGCTTCTGTCGACTGGATTCGGGAGTATCCCAGCATGTCTGGAATGTCTGCAGGCCTTTTAGCGACTCATGCCGCCGCTGTTCTTCAGGCTCAGCGTTCTGTTATTCGCGCCTTCCGTGCCGGCGTTGTTTTGCCGGGTTCGATCCCCCATCCTCTCAATATTGCCAAGCGCAAGATTCGGGGTATGCTGGTGCACACCGTGATATGATTCAAGGAATATCAACGGCATATTTTGCGGTTCACCAGCGAACGTTATGATGAAGACCATTATGATGATTCGGTGTCCGTTACTATTTTGGGCGCGTCAGGGGCCAGTCACTTGCTCTCGGCCCTTCGCGCCGTTGCGTGGCCTAGTCCAGTCCCCGAGGAGTCTTCTGGTTCAGTCAGTGCTGGTGAGAATGACCACGATACCCATATGCCAGAGAGCGAAAATGAAGAGGGGGTCAAGTGGTATCCTGAAGAAGATGTAGATCAATGATTGGGTGATGTTTGTATGTTTGACTTAGTTGGCTACGTTGTGCCATAGATAGTTTTGGCCGGAGTAGTACGTTTTTGCCGTTATACATATGCCGAAGCTGCATGTTCTGCCGTGGTCACTCCACGTTCATCACTGCATTTTTGATACCGTCACCAGTGCAATACCGGCAAGGCAAAAAGTGTATGCATAAAGCTAAGTCTAGGGCGTAAGGAAGAAGCTATCCTGTAGTTTGTTCTGTTTCTCCTCCCCACGTGAAATCTGTGCCTGTCAGTCATTCTTCTTCTAATTCTTGATCTTCTGTTTCTGGTTCTTTGATGTCGCTGTCGTCGGTGGGGCCGAGTTCATGTTTGTTCAGCGTTTTTGCCTGATTACCGATTTCCTTCATTATATTTTCTGGGTCCACCGAGGTCCCTGCTTCCATTTGCCAGAGTCAGGATACCGAAAGTCTAGGTGCTGTTCCAAGTCGGGAACCTTGATGTGATGGCGTGTGAAATAGGGAACGACCTGGTATGCCATGATAGGGCTATGCAGCAGGGTACCATCGAGTTTGCAGATGATATATGCACCACCCTTGTTCCTTGAAACGATGACCACGGGGCCTATGTACCGCGGCCACATTTTCCGGTTGAGCGCCTTTTCTATCGCAGTATTCCAAATTAGTGCAAGTTCGCCGCTTTTAAAGTTGAAATCTTGTATGGTCACCATGTGTAGCTTCTTGAACCACACCGCCACTCGGTTGCGATGCTCATGGACCTTGGCGCAGAGCCAGGTGAGGTCTTCCTGTCGCCTTTGCAGTGCAATGGCCCTTCGCGCGATAAGCTTGGTGGACGAGAGTAGCGACTCTGGTGGAGGGAGCAAGTAGTTGGCTTCCATGATGTCAAAGGGTAGTATCAGGTGCATACCAGTCACCGCATAGAATGGCGAACAGCCCATGCACTTTCTTGGTGTGATGCGTTCCGACCAGAATACCGAGTACGCCACTTGAGACCACCGGCTGTGATGAGTGCTCACTGTTTAAACGCAACAGTGAAGCCAAGGATCACAAGGAGCAGGTTGGCTGATGTCGAACCAAACAAGGAGTAAAACAGGGACAAGGAACAATGAGCTACGAGTATCAGGACAAGGATGCGGAACAACCCAATGTTGGGAAGCTGCGCTTATAACAAGGAAGATACAAGTAGGGATGTCGCAAGTGGACAGTCTGAGGGACTGTCTGTTACATTGCTCCAGCTTATATACCTGAATACATGGTCTGTGCGTACTTTAGGGGAGGCCCAACTCCGCTCCACGGGTGGGCCCATGGAATACTCTAGAAGCGTTCTAAAGATAGCATGGAATGTGCTGGAAGGTTTCTAAGTATATCGTCCAATGGCATTAATCCCTGACAAGCTCCGCTCGTCAGGTGATTGATCAACAATCTTCGTTTACCGATCAACGGACTTTGTTTATCAATCAACAATCTTTTGTTGATTGATCAACAAACAAGTCATGTGAGGTCATCTGACCTTTCGCTTGGTAAGTCCCGGTTCCGGACCGGGTCTTTCTTGAATAGGAAGGAAAGGATTATCCAATCCTTTCACGCGCGTCGTCTTGGCTAGTTCCACTAGTCCATTACTTCGTATTCCTGAGTTTGTGCGCGCGTTCCCTTGCGCGTTCCTGGGTATTCCGGATAAGTCACGGACCGAGGCACAGGTTCGTGACACCGGCTTTGTTCGCCGTTGGCTGCCTTGAAGAGTGCTTGCCAGACATCGAAGTGCGACTGTTCTACTATCCCGTTTGCGCATGAGTTGTAGCCGCTAATTCTAATGTGCTTAACATGGTACTTGCATTCTAGGTGCTCGAGCACTGCGACAAAGGGTTTCCCATTATCTGATACGATCTCTGTGAGCATGCCCCATCAGCATAGTACATCCTGGAATATCCAGTTGCTGAGAGCCTGTGCAGTTTCCTTCTGGAGCATTCGAAATTCGGGGTATCCAGTCAGCAAACACTGGCCCTGGACGATATACAAGTAGCCTCCCAAGTGAGGAAGGTGCATCGTATCCATGTACATTTTTGCGAAAAGCGGCACCGGTGTTGCGACTACCGGCGGAATCAATACTAGCCGGGTTTGCCAAGTTTGGCATATATGGCAGGTTTTCACGTACCAAGCGATATCTTGGCCCATGAACAGCCACCAGTATCGTTCCACAATCAGCAATCGGGTGGCGTAGAAACCGCGATGCCCTACGTTGTTGTGCGCTGCATGTATCGCTTCGATGTGCCAGTGCTGATAGAGTACTCACTTGTGTGCCCCTTGGGGATCCCGCTTCCAAAGTATATTGTCATCTAAGAAGAGCCTTGCCATGAACCAAATCACCGCCATGTGGTCTTGTTCGTTCATGCCTTCCAGCCATTCTAGGAAGGTCAGCCAGTTGTGTGCCATTTCTAGCCACCAGTCCACCTGTACTGCCGCTGTGCTCCTTGGTATGGTGTCATAGTTTGCCTCATATGTGTGGGGATCAGCTACGATGTATGGTCAGGCTAATGTTACTTCCAATGCCAGTGTAAAGACAAGCTCAGTTGTGCGCGGTGCTGGAACCAGTTGGTTAATCATATCGTCAAGCAAGCGCCGTTTCGACTTCTGCTAGGGTGACCCTTCCACCATCTACTTCTATGTCGACTCAAAGATCATCCCGATGGACACGTTGAAGTTTCTGTCCGAGACCCTGCTAATCCTACTCACTCAGTCACCATTCCCTCTCGCGCACGAAAAACTCAAGTCGGACTTGTCAGAACTCTTGTTCTCGGCTCGGCTCCTCCCTCCTTCAAAGGTCTCAGAACTCATCACACGCTAGCTTACCGGTTTTTAGATCACTCGCAGCCGGAACGTGTCTTAGCTTACAAGAAGGTCGACAGAAAAGTCCGACCAGTACCAGCTTCCCTCCCTGAAGATTACCGCATCATTCGCCACATCCCTATCGACCCCCTCCTCTCGCTCCCCTCCCTTCCAACTCATCCTCCCGATTTCACGCCCAGCATGCGACTCACTCAAGAACGACTAGAAGCTCTGGACCTCAATCATTACGGTTTTCTCTGGCCCGAGGAACACAAACTTCTCACCCATATTCTTCGCATCAATGAGCACGGTTTAGCCTGGACCGAGGCCGAGAAAGGACGATTTCGAGATGACTATGTCTCGCCTGTCAAGATCCCCATAATCAAACATGTTCCCTGGATCCAGAGGAATATCCCCATCCCGACCGGCATTCTAGAACAAGTCATTCAAATCTTTCGAGATAAGCTTGCGGCTGGCGTTTATGAGCACTCTGATGCCTCTTACAGATCATGCTGGTTCTGCGTGGAGAAGAAGAACGGCTCGTTGCGTCTAGTGCATGACTTACAACCTCTCAACGCCATCACCGTTCGCAACTAGAGTGTGACAGGGGTAACCCCGGGGTATAAATTCCATACCCGTACCCATACCCGCCGAAAACCCCTACCCGCGTAAAGGGTAGGGGTTTTTGGCGGGTATGGGTAGGGGTAAAGCGGGGGTACCGGGGGTAGGGGTTACCCTGAGGGTTTAGCACAAGGGTATGGTATGAACGCATGCTGTAAAATGAGTTCGGACCACGTACGCGAAGTTACAAGTAGTAGTCGAAAATGTGCTATTTGTTCGTGATACGAATTGAGTCCTAGTCTACTTCCAACTCCTTCTCCCCATCAAGTTGATGCACGAGGCCTCGAGGGTCCGACGTGCTGCCTGCACCCGTACTGGGGCCACCCACGGATGTGGACGCGGAGAAGGGCAGCTGGCACTGCAGGGTCGTCTACTCGTGTGCACATCCACGTAAGCTGCGATGGGAGGAGGGGAGGGGAAATGCACTTTCAGGGAGAGCCTGGCTGACTTCTTACAGCGGCTGCGCCAGTTCACAGTTGCGCTCGGTTGGCGTGCAGGTGAGACAGCTTTTGCAGGAGATGGGATGGGTGGGTATGGTGCGGGAGGGGAGCAGATCGTGATGGCTGCTTGGAGGATGTTTGCGAGGAGGCCAAAGATGTTTTGCATCTTCAGAAAGTTGTAGAGGTGCCCAAGGGGATGTCAGTTATCATGCATGACAGATTGGAGTAAACAAGGGTCACGAACATATACTTAGTGGGTAACAGAACTATACAAGACACATCGACACCGTACACTTGCAGTGCCAGTGACCGTACATGCCGTTTTACGGCCATATCTATACGGTCCAAACCGGTGTACCCTGTACCGTCGACCATGGCATCAAAAGCCAATATGATGGCTGACGGTACAGGTGCCGTGACCATCAGATGGCACTGTATAATCCGTCAGTATAATGGCGGCCAGTCCTAATGAACTCGTCTGCAGCCGGATAATGAGGATTAGCCAGATTGAGGCTGTAAAAGGAAATTGTGGCTACCGGCTACCGGACCGTTACCCCCCGTTACCCCCGTTACCCCTGGTACCCCCGAGAAGGGTAAGGGTATACAGGGGGTGCCAAGATCTGTACCCTTACCCCTACCCCTGCAAAACCCCTCGCAAAACCCAGGGGTTTTGCATACCCCTGTCATTCTCTATTCGCAACTCCGGAGTCCCGCCCCTCGCTGACCAGCTTATCGAGGCGATGGCAGGCCGTGCATGTTACAGTATGTTAGATTTGTTCGTTGGCTACAATCACTGCACCCTCAACATCTCCTCCCATGACCTTACCACTATTCAGTCCCCCATCGGCGCTCTTCGCCTCACCTGTCTACCCCAAGGCTGGACCAACGCAGTCGCCATTTTCCATGAAGATGTTACCTTTATTCTCAAGCCCGAGATTCCACATGTTGCCTGGCCTTTCGTCGATGACTGCAGCATCAAGGGTCCACCTTCTCGCTTCGAGACTGAAGACGGCGGCTACGAAACCATCCCTGAGAACCCCGGTATCCACAAGTTCATCTGGCAGCATCTCCAAGACGTCCACCGCATCCTCCACCGCCTTGGTTGCGCCGGTGCAACTGTATCTGCCAAGAAACTCTTCGTAGCCGTTCCCGAAGTCATTATTCTCGGACACAAGTGCAACTACGAAGGACGCGTTCCAGACAACTCCAAGATTGCTCGGATTCGGGACTGGCCTCCATGCAAAGACATTTCTGACGTCCGAGGTTTCCTGGGGCTAACTGGCTACATGCATATTTGGATCAAGAATTATTCTGCTATTGCTCACCCCTTAGTCAACCTCACCCACAAAGGCGAAACTTTCATCTGGGAAGACCAACACACCGACGCCAATCAACGCCTCAAGAATGCCATCATTAACTCCCCCGCCCTCATATCCATCGACTACTCCACTGACCGCCCCATCTTTCTAGCCGTCGACTCATCATTTCGCGGAGTTGGCTGGATCCTTTCTCAAGAATGCGCTGACGGCAAGCGACGCCCATCGCACTTCGGTTCGATTTCATGGAACGAGCGCGAAAGCAACTATTCTCAACCGAAGATCGAACTTTATGGTTTGTTCCGTGCCCTTCGCGCACTTCGCTTACATCTCGTAGGCATTCGTAGCCTTGTTGTCAAGATGGACGCAGTCTTCATTCGAGGAATGCTCAACAACCCCGATGTCCAGCCGAATGCGGTCATCAACCGCTGGATCACGGCCATATTACTTTTCAACTTCAAACTAGTCCACGTCCCGGCCGATAAACATCAAGGACCCGATGGACTTTCAAGGCGAGAACCCGCAGAAGGAGAGATTGACGAAGAAGACGATCTGGAGGAATGGATCGACAAGACTCTTGGACTCGGCATATGGGCTTCCTACACTTCAACGGCACCTCCTCTCCTCATCGGTAACGTCCCAGTTTCAGTCCTCAGTTCAGAGGTAGACGGTTCAGACTCCACCCACACTGACACTCCTATCGAATTTCCCTCCAGTGATAAGTCCCGAGACGCTGAGGCCAAGATGATGAAAATCCAGCATTATCTGGAAACTCTGAGAAAGCCTCTCGACGTCAAGGGTGAAGACTGGGAGAAGTTCCTTAGGAAGACGAGGCGTTACTACCTACTGGACGGAAGACTCTGGCGACACAATCCCATTGGCCGCGACCAGCTTTTCATCTCCCCTTCCCATCAACTCCCCATCATCCGTGCTGTCCACGACGACCTCGGGCACAAGGGCATCTACTCCACTTGACACACCATCCTCGATCACTTTTGGTGGCCCACTCTCGACCATGACATCAAGTGGTACATTAGCACTTGTCATCAGTGCCAGCTTTGCCAGACCACCAAGGTTCACATCCCACCTGTCGTCCCCCTTCCCGCCCCTCTCTTTCATAAGGCGTTCATTGATACCATGCATATGACTCCCGCCGGCGGCTTCCACTACATCGTCCAAGCTCGTTGCTCACTCACTGTCTGGCCGGAATGGCGCACCCTTCGTATGGAGACCGGCGTCACCATCGGGAGGTTCATCTTCGAGGAGATCTTGTGTCATTGGGGTGCCGTCAAAGAGATCATTACCGACAACGGTTCGGCCTACATAGCTGCGCTGGACTGGCTAGCTAACAAGTATGGCATCCGTCATATTCATATTTCGGCATACAACTCCCGGGCAAACAGAATCGTTGAGCGACAGCACAGGACGATTCATGAGTCCATCCTCAAGACTTGTGAAGGCGAAGTCTCGAAGTGGCCAGCTGTTGCGCCCCATGTCTTCTGGGCTGACCGAGTTACTACTCGCCAATCCACAGGTCATTCCCCCTTCTTCATGGCTCATGGCGTCGAGCCCATTCTCCCTTTCGATCTCGCCCTGGCAACTTTCCTTGTCCCTAACCTCACCACTCCCCTCTCCACTGCTGATCTCATCGCCACCCGAGCCCGCCAGCTCAGAACCGTGAAAGCGACCTTGCTAACATTCGGGACAATTTCCTCAAGAGTCGTCTTGCAGCCGTCCAAAGCTTCGAGCGACAATTCACTCACACCATCAAGGCGCATCCTTTCACTCTCGGAGACTTAGTTCTCGTTCGCAACTCGGCGGTCGAAACCACCCACCAGAAGAAGATGAAGCCTTGCTATTTTGGGCCCATGGTAGTGGTGAAGAAGACTCGCAACGAGGCCTACCGTCTCGCAGAACTCGACAGCGCCGTCTCTCATCTTAGGTTTGCAGCCTTCCGACTCGTTCCCTACCTCGCTCATTCCCATTCTGTTATCTCAGTCACTTGCTTACTTGACTCAGACGACATGGATGCTCTCAATAACGCGAGCGAGGACTCGGACGAAGCCGGCGAAGACATTTGACCAAGGACGGTCAAAAATTTTGACCCCCCGGGAGGTGTAAGGGCGACTCAGCATGTGAGCCCGAAATCTAATCATTTCGCACTGTTTCGGACCACTCGGCCAACTCCGGGTTACCTTCCATCACCCACGTTTTCCCTTATCAACGATCTCCCTAGTCATCTCGTTTCGGACCTCCTTCTTCCTTCTTTCTTTCCCCCATCTCATCATACCTCGCCTCTTCATCCATGTCACCCCTTCATTTGTCACTGATCAATCCCCATTGCTGGCTAGACCAAGCTCGGGATGTATCTTCAAAGTGGCCTTGCGATCCGACCGCTCTCCAACAACGCTTTCATTCCTTTCATTCACCCGACAATCCCTTCATGACCTGTTTCTACCATTCCTTACACCAACTCCTGCTGATCAATTCCGAACGGTAGTACCTGATCATACCCAGCCACTTTAGGTTGCACTCTCTGTCTCAGGCACAGGCGCGCCCTTGTTTTCTTTTGTCTCGTTACTACTTACTGATCCTTTGTATTTAATATTAGTGCACGACGTTGTCTACCTCAGCGCTGCACTTCGGCCTTGTCTCTCTGATCCCCAGATTTCCTTCTTTACCTACGTCTCCTTCATCATACCTTGCGACCGCCTCGTGTTCTTGAGGGTCTACTCCCTTTTCTCATCAGACTATCATTTACTTCTTCCCCACTTCCACCATTTCACCTCACAACTTTCGACTTGGACAAATTTCCCTCACAATCGACCTTAGATATGGTTCTGATGTATATAAAGGCTCGAGTCTCAGTATAATCTGATTGTCGAACTTCCCCCCCTCTCACTCTACGTTCCTCGTGTGATCTCTGCAGTGATTTCTGAGCTAGGTCTAAGAAGAAAGACAGCTCGAAAACCCACTTGCCCATCGTTGCCTTCCTCATCCACCTCAAAACCTATTCTCGTCTCTTCCTTCCTTGACCACTAACTTTCCTTTCTTCTTCTTTAGGTATCCCTTCGTCTCAGTCTGTTTACTTGGCCGAAGACGACTTCTTGATCTTGGGTTTCGTGTACTCGTGAAATCCTTCTATTCCCTCACTCGTTCCGACAACTCCCTGGAATGTTTTCTACTCGTGGCACATTTTACTTGGCTGCTGACTACCTCCTCTACCTATTACCTTGGTCTACTGCTCCCTGCCGCACGACTCTCACACACGCACTTTCGAGCGCATACACCGCAGTGTCTGTGCCTCAGCAGGTGGACATGGTTCTGGGTTAGTATGGGAGAGCGGATTATTTGCTATTTCTTCAAATATATCAGCATCCTCAGCATCAGCAGGATCTATCATGTTGGCGGCATGCAGGGTGTCAGGACTGGCATCATCGGCATGGGTGGAGTCAACTGCATGTGCAGTGTCCAGTCCAGCCATGCCGATATCTTCATAGAAGTCGTCATTTCCACCTGCAAATGGCATACAATCATTGTGGATGATTGAAATGTGACCCATAAGACTCACCATAAGGTTCACTCTCCCAGTCCATTTCATGATTGTTGCATGACTTGCAATTTGAGTTTGGTGCTAGTGAAGACCCTGCATCCAATGGTGTCTGAAACACTGACAGCGTACTCAACGCCATTTGCGTGGCACGGCAGGTGGTGTTCTGGATCTTGCTAAGATGTTGAGAAAGCCCATGTGGACTGAATACTCTATCACATCCACAACAACGAACCAGGGGTCGGTTCATTGATGTGGGTGAGCAGGTGAAAGAGAGAATGCCGCCGCAGAGTGGCTGAAGATCATTTTTAGATACAAGTTTGGAATATAAAAAGAGGACTCACCTTAGGCTGGATCCCCAATACGAATACTGTCTCTACTCTCTTATCCACTTCCCACTCCTTATCATCTTGTTCACTTACTTTTATTTCAATGGCACCATGTACCCACCAATCTCACCCAAAAGTGTCCACAGTTAGCACCCAGGGCAAGGAGAATGAAAATACGGTTTCATTCAGAGGATCTATGCTTGCAAATACACAAATCCGTAGCAGAGTTCCAGCCTGAAGGGTGCTCCCCCAAACACCATCTTAAAACCTGCAACAAACTGGTGGGTTCATACCCACGAAGAGTTGGACATGACTGACACTTTGTTAAGCACTCGGGAAATGTACCTATGAACAGTCCCAGGGATCGAGCGACGTCCCAGCCTCTACCTCTGAGCCCTCAGCAGTGCAGACCAAACCTGCAAAGAAAGCATGAGGTGTTGGTAAGTCCTTAAAAATCGTTTGATAATGATCAGAAGAACTTACTTACCAAAGTCCAAGGCCCTGCCCACAGTCGTCCGATGCCTCTTGTGCTTCTCAGCAAGAGCGAAATCGAAAATGGCACATTTTCCAGCCATGATGGTGATCCTGCCATCCAGCAGTGTAAATCTGATAACGTTGTGAAGGGAAAATGAGTTGCCTTGGAACGGAGTTGAGTCGTTTTGATTACCAATATTGTTTGTGTATATTGACACATATCAACCACAAAAATTTTCCAGTGTTGTCTTTCTACCCAGGCCATGGTGACAATGCCCACACCCTCGCCCGCATTGATCATGGAAACCTTGACTTCCACACTCCTGAAGTGGATGATGACAGGTTTTTAACTGATGATGACTCTGCAGATGATGAGCAGATGGTTCAGCTTGCTCTCAAGCACCCCAGCAAGTTTTCAGAGTCTGTGACTATCGAGGTAAGCCGACTACATTCAGCAACAGTACACCGTAATTGACAGCCACTCCAGAGGCCATCTGTTGCGCAGCAACCAGCGCAGCAAACAGTGTTACAGAGTCTCACCTTGTGAAGGTATAGAGACTAATAGAGTGGTTTGTAGAGAGGAGTGCTCAAGTGTGCGTAGAGTGAATGACTTGTATTCTTAGAGGGCTCTACTCCCCTCATTTATAGGAAAACCGGTCCCTATGGTCCCACCATGTCTGTTTGCGTAAAAGTGATGAGTAAAGGTGTCCACAATATCACGTTTTCAGTGACGCCTGATGTGAAACACCCCAGAAGTCTTCAATATCACCACGTGTGATACTGATAAGACTTGCGCCCTCCATATTGGAGTTGCGCCCACTTTGTGCGTAACGGAGTACCCTAATATGGTAATCATATGTACGATACTACTGTAATGTCGTAACTGCTATAGATAAGATACGTATGTACTTATTACGTTTCAACACCATCTTGGGCAGTCTCAGGTGCCTCTGAACCTGAGAACTCAGGCAGCCAAACTTCTGGTGTATCGCAAGGCATTGTTTGGCCGACTTCCTGCCCACTGTTGCAACCTCAACCTGGCCTGGTGCCTACTGCTATGACTCCAGGTGCGCAGCTGCTCACATGATTATCTCTATGATGTAGCAACTAATTTGGACTTTTAGTGGTTGCAACGGAACTTGCAGACTACCATGCAACATCCAATTCAGACTTGTCTCAGTCTGCCTGGCCAGTCGACACAGATCTTGTATTTCCTTCTGGGTCAACCAAACTCTTGCTCCTTAACCAGCGTCCCATGGTCCGCGCCATCATTCAAGAGGGCATTGAAAATCTTCGGGCCGCTTTGATGTTCACCGACGCATTCCCAGGTCTTTGTTCAATGCTCACGCTTGTTAAGGACTCACTTTTCACAGCTGCCATGCACCATATGCCTGGTGCCATGGAGATGCTCAACCGACTCACACGCGACCAAGAATATTTGTTGAAGATCACACCTCTGGTACATGTTATCAAGTTCAAGATGACATCACTGACATTGTTGCCCAGCCACATGCTCGTATCTGCCTGTTTCAAAGTGAGATCAAGGAACGCTGCAGCACCACTATTAGGGGAGCATTCGAGATGTTCACTTCTCCCTTGGATGTCATCAACCATGTTCACAAGCAGCTGGCAAATTATACATATACTTTTCCAAGGGCTACAATTGTGAGTCATATGGTTTTGACAATCCCCCACTAATAGTCCATTGTTAGGTCAATGCCCCAAATGGCTTGGTAATGCGCACTCGACCCTACCGAAATGACCATATTATTACGGTTATAAAGGACATGTTCTTCATTGGAGGGGCTACATCCTTTGCCCGATGCTTCAAGTACCTTTTCCCAACATACCAAGGACATCATGGAGAAGAACTCAAGGTACCAACCCCAATGGTTGCCCTCATTGCAACAGCCATAAGTTGTTGTTTTTTGGCCTATCTATTACACTCACACTGCCACACTCCCTTCTTAGCTCTATGCTGCAATCTACAAGTGGCGCAACGGAGCACACAAAGTTGCAGAGTTCTCAGCAAATGCTTACTTGGACGTTTATAATGGCCACATCAACACATTGAAGCATATTTGGGAGAACCGTGAGGGTGCGTTCCACCTCATGATGGCTGACATTTATGAGAAAGCAAGGTTAGTTCTAATCTCACTAACAAAAGTATTTCACAGTTCTGATTTGTCTAACACAGCACCATTACCACTGGGAATGAAACAGGCCCTGGCGTCGCAATTTGTAACGTCCCGGGTCATAGCGAGTATCTGACCTAACTGATAACCGAGGGGGCGCGATCAAGGGGACACTTACTGTACGATACATACGGCTGACTGACTGGTTACTGCACGCTGACTGATGACTGACTGATGGATTACTATACGCTGACTGATGATGACTGTACACCTGTGGACGATTACTTAGCAGACTAGTAGTAGTGGCGGTCTCGCTGACGAAGGCGGATCGCGCGAATAGGTTATAAGGAAGCTATCGACTGTTGTAGTCGATAGCTTGAGTTTCTTGTATCATTCTCGACTTGTTATCCAAGGGCTTTGTTCTCTCTCATCCTTCGGGGTCGCGATCCGCCTACGGAACAATCAAGCAAGACTCCGCCTTCGAGCGTTGAGACGATACTCTGCCTTCGTGCTAGAGTCAGGAATTTGCTAAGTCACCGCGTTCACCCCTTAAGTCGCCTAAGTCAGGCTCACGTGCAGCTCGCACGTAACATTAAATCCAAGCTCCCTTATATCGAACGCCGTGGCAACTATTAACACCAAGGACGGGTGGGACTTCGTGCCCTATCGCATCAACTCAAGAGAACGAGACGCACCTACTCGTTACCTTATAGGACAAGTAAGGTGGCAACACGTGCCAGACACCAGAAGATCCGAAGAGAACAACACAGGATACTACGCAGAAGCAGCTACCGCACAGCGATTTCATCCCGTAGTATTCAACAGGGAACGCTGTTGCTGGGTCGAGCTCAGGTGGAGCAACACAAACAACTATTTCGAAGCCACGCGACCAGCAGCCGACGACTTACACATCAACATACCACTAGTCGATGCACGACCAATCAACCAACAAGGACCCATAGACGGTCAAGAAGACACCCTTGATTCGGAACCACCAAGGACCGAATTTCAACTGTGATCAGAAACAGTGGCAGCATCAAGCCACACTAGCGAACGATCACCAACCCCACGAAGCGAAGTACTAGAACCCGAAGAAATCGCAGTACAATCACCGGAGGTAGAAGCACTAGCCGCGCAAACAGCTGAGTTACACATCCCCGAACCAATCAGAGGAATACCATACAGCTACATGACTACTCAAACAGAAGTATCGCCACCCCGGCTTGTCATAAACGAGCAAACTGGCCACGTTCAACAACTACAACCAGAAGACATGGAAGCAGCTAACCGAGCTATGGGGCCGGATGTCCCTGACGCACCAAGTATCCCTGAAGGAACAGAAATGTTCTACGAGTTTCGACTCAATCGTAACAGGGTACCATCACCCGAAAACAGGCCATTTCCGCCCTTAAGATCACGAGATAATGGACCACCAGGCGGAGGAAGAGGACCACCGGGAGGAGGACCGCCAGGAGGAGGACCGCCAGGAGGAGGACCGCCAGGAGGAGGACCGCCAGGCGGAGGAGGAGGACCACCTCTAGGGGGGCCTGCAGTAGCCCACAATGCACACCAAGGGGGAAATGACAAGTTCATTGGTAACCCACCACCCACATTCACAGGAAGCAGGTCACAAGCTGAGGCATTCATCCTCCAATGGGAGGTCTATGCGGGAGTCAACGCAAATCATTCAGCCATGCTGAATAAATATCAAAAAGCTATGTTGTTTCTCACATACATTCAGGGAAACGCGGTTAACCAATGGGTCATGTCGGCAAGTCGATGGCTCGTCAATGAGGTCGCCACGGGCACCAACCAATTCGACAACAGGCTGTGGGAGAATCTGCTCCACGCCTTTCAAAGACAGTTCGGCGACGTCCTTAGCAAAGAACGAGCACAAGCCCAGCTCGACGCCGGTATCCACATGAAGGATGGAAAAATCGACGACTACATCGCCCAATTCGAACAGCTCGTTCGACACGCGGGATATAACATCAACGCCGAACAAACACTCAAGTACTTTACAAAAGGACTACCACGCGCGCTATACGAAACCATGTACCAACACGATGACCCCCGAAACTATGAAGAATGGAGGGAATCCGCCCTGAAGAGGCAGCAGAAGTGGATTCACATGCAAACGGTCAGGGGGAATCTAGACGCCTTCAAACCAGGGCGAGCAACAGGAGGAGCACTAGCTAAGTTGCTAGCACCACTTCACAATGACGACCGAATGGACACATCCGCAGATCGAGTGCGAGGACGATTGGCGGGAGCTGAAGACATTATAGCGAACCATCCCAGGAACGCTAGGCCCCCACAACCGCCATTCCCACCCCGAGGGGGGTTCATACAGAGGCAGTTCAAATGAGACCACAGCCAAACGCAGTGCTACAACTGCCAGAAGATGGGACACATCAGCCGCGACTGCAGGCAACCAAGGAAGCGCCGAGATGCACAGACACGCGCAGCCGACACAGCGATGACCAAAGAAGAAAAGGCAGCGGAATGGCTGCGAGGAGTAGCAGGAGATGATGAAGAGGTCAAGGACCTGGTCCTACAGCAACTGATGGGACAGGATTTTGGAAACGCCTAAACCCGGCGGCCTGGGTGAGGGAAATACGTTGTAACTCTGTGTACATTATGCGCTACCGATCTATGCGAGTACCAGTATCCATTCGTGCAAGTTACAACATGGCCGACATCAAAGCGTTGGTGGACTCAGGAGCCACTGACAATTTTATCCATCCACAATTCGTCAAAAGGATGGGGTTGGGACAAAAGGCGCTAGATAAGCCAAAAAACATCTATAACATCGACAATACCACTAATAAAGCGGGACAGATCACACACTACCTCACGCTCAACGTGGAAACAGGAGGAACCAAGAGGGAAATGCGCTTCCTAATCACCGACATCGGCAAGGAAGACATATTACTAGGATACCCGTGGCTCGCAACCTATGAACCAAGGTTCAGTTGGCGACACGCCACTATTGATGAAAAACAGCTCCCTATCGTACTAAGGACGGTCAACCCAAATGACAAAAGGGCCGTACTAGCAAGGTTGCTCAACGAAGAAAAAAATGACGTCAAAGTCTCGCGAATGTTCACCACCGAGACAAAAGAACAAATCATGACAACACTAGAAGAACAAGTATATGGGCGACGATCAGCGGTCGAGCTTGCAATAGATGCCAAGCAATATACCAAGAACGTTGAAGTACCAAATGAATACCAACAATTTGCACGGGTATTCAGCGAAGAAGAAGCAAAAAGATTCCCACCAAGACGAAGTTGCGACCACGCAATTGAATTCAAGAAGGGAGCACCCGACGTTATCGACTGTAAAGTATACCCAATGACAAGGGTAGAAGATGCAGCACTGGACGAGTTTATCGACGAACAACTAGACAAGGGATATATTCGTCCCTCAAAGTCCCCGTACGCATCATCTTTCTTCTTTATCAAAAAGAAGGACGGGAAGCTACGACCCGTACAGGACTATCGGAAGATCAATGAGTGGACCATACGAAACCAATACCCACTTCCCCTTATTGATGATCTAGTTAGAGATCTTGGAGGGGCACAGATATTCAGCAAGCTCGACGTCCGACAAGGATACAACAATATCCGTATCAAGGAAGGAGACGAACCTAAAGCTGCATTCAAAACACGTCGGGGATTATTCGAACCGACTGTCATGTACTTTGGCCTATGTAACTCACCAGCGACATTCCAAAGCTTCATGAACACCATCTATCAACCAATCATCACGAAACACGAAGCGGCCGGAACAACAATCAGGGTATATATGGACGATATTGCCATAGCAACCAAGAGGCACCCGCTAGCAACCGAGAAACACCAAAACGCAGTCCGCGATGTGCTTGCCATAGCACAGAAAAACGATCTCTTTTTCAAACCCGAGAAATGTGTATTCAACGCTCCTAGTATTGATTACCTGGGGGTAATCCTTGAAGAGGGGGTGACACGCATGGACCCCATCAAAATTTCGGGCGTCCGCGATTGGCAAACACCCACATCAGTAAAGGAAGTACGATCATTCCTTGGTTTTTGCAACTTTTATCGGCAGTTTATCAGAGGATTTGCCAATATCGCCAAGCCGCTCAACGAGCTTACACGAAAAGATGAACCATGGCAGTGGGGAACAAGACATCAAGCAGCGTTTGACACGCTTAAAAAACAAGTCACCACAGAACCCATATTAGCACACGCAGACCAAACCCAGCAATTCGACCTCGAAGTGGACGCATCAGGATTTGCAGTCGGAGCGGTACTACTGCAAAAGAAACAAGACGGAAAGCGACATCCTGTGGGTTACTACTCGGCAACACTCAACGCTGCCGAACGCAACTACGATATCTACAACCTAGAATTGTTGGCTATCGTGAAGGCATTGCAAAACTGGCGACACCTGTTAGCAGGCTCGCCACATAAAGTACGCATTTTCTCCAATCATCTTAACCTCAAATACTGGCGGGACCCCCAAAAGATCAGTAGGCGAATTGCCAGGGAAGTACTCGAACTCGCGGAATACAACTTCGAGATACATCATGTCAAAGGCGCGGCCAATGGACGAGCCGACGCACTATCTCGAAGACCCGATTACGATCAAGGAGAAGAAGACAACGAAAACGTCGTTGTACTACCAGACAAAATATTCGTACGAACAACTACGACCACCCGGCAACAGGACGAACAGAGGATACGCAAGTGGGTCGATCCCCACAAACTGACAAAAGCAGATGGGCTCTGGTGGTACCGAGGACAACAGCTCGTCGTAACAGGACCAATGGAGGAAATCAGAGAAGTAATCTCCACACACCACGATCCACCCATTCATGGACATCCAGGAATCAACCGAACGACGCAATTAGTGGAGCGCCACTATTGGTGGCCAACAATGAAACAAGACATTGCGGAATACGTTCGAGGATGTGCGGAATGTCAACGATGCAAGGTCAACACACAAAAGACAAGAGCACCGTTGCAACCAATATTTCCACAATTCGAGGCGCTGCCATTCGAGGTGGTGGCATTAGATTTCATCACGAAGCTTCCAGTATCAAGGGGATACGACTCGGTACTCACTGTCACAGACCATGACTGCTCCAAAGCAGCCATTTTTATACCATGCAAAGAGGAGATCTCGGGAGAAGAAACTGCGGCGCTATACGCAAAGCATGTTGTAACGTCCCGGGTCATAGTAAGTATCTGACCTAACCCATAAGCGATGGGACGTGATACTAGGGGCTCTTATCGCATGACTGATGGCTTGCTTACTGAATGGTTGCTGACGGATGATTACTCGCTTACTGTACGATACGATGACCAACGGCTTACTGACGGGTTACGATGTGATGACTGATGACTCGTAGTATGATGACTGTATAACCGTGGACGATTACCAGCAGATTAGTAGTAGTGGCGGTCTCACTGACGAAGGCGGATCGCGCGAATAGTTTATAAGGAAGCTATCGACTGTTGTAGTCGATAGCTTGGATTTCTTGTATATCTCTCGACTTGTTATCCAAAGCCGGTTCTCCCTCTTCATCTCTCGTCCGTCAAGGGCCGCGTGTCAAGACAAACAAAGCATCAACTCCGCCTTCGAGCGTTGAGACGTCACTCAGTCTTTGTACTTGAGTAGGACTATTGCTGAGTCACCGTGTTCACTCTACGTTGCCTAAGTCAGGCTCACGTGCCGCTCGCACGTAACACATGTTGTAGCGCGGTTTGGACTACCCTCAAAGATCATCAGCGACAGAGATCCCCGGTTCGCGTCAAAGTTCACAAGGGAACTATGTCGCGTTCTAGGAATACGACAGAACAACTGGGCGGACCATCTGGCACTAGCAGAGTTCGCACACAACAATTGGGCAAACGAATCTACGCGCGAAACGCCATTCAAGTTACTAATGGGCTATCACCCTGTTACTAATTGGACAGATAAGAAATCGCCAATACCAAGGGTCGAAAAGAGACTAGAACAATTGAAGGAGATAAGAGAGCAGGCACAAAATCACATGCGGCGCGCGCAACAGTCATGGATCAAGCATCGTGACACCCCCAAATACCAGATAGGGGACAGGGTCTGGCTTGAAGGACGCCACCTACGTACCAACCAGCCAACCACGAAGCTTGCGCCCAGAAGACATGGACTGTTCCGGATTGTCCAGGTGATGTCCCCCGTAAATTATCGACTCGAGCTTCCCACACAGTGGAGCATCCATGATGTCTTCCACACAGACCTCCTGACCCCTTACAAAGAAATGAGGACTCATGGTGTAAACTATCAACGCCCACCACCAGAATTGGTAGGAGACGTGGAAGAATATGAGGTCGAAAAAGTACTAGACTCAAGAAGGCGTGGAAGGGGTCGTAAACTGCAGTACCTAATCAAGTGGAAAGGCTACGCCGACTCAGACAACCAGTGGGTCCCGTGGGACGATGTGCATGCGGACGAAGAGATAAGGAAGTACAAACAAGCCAATCCAACTGCCGAGACTCACATAAAAGCAGTCTCAACAGGGCCTGTAGGAAACGCATCTTCCCAACCTACTCTTAACATGTCCCATGTCCCACTCACCATCATCAGCCTTGACTTCCCTCACACCAGCGGGCTCACCACGTACGACGACAACAACAATGTGGACGACCCATTCTGCTCTGCCGTCGAACACGTCAGGGCAGCAGCAGAACGCGACCAAGACGAACAACAGCAGCGAGAACGAGACCTGGCCGAGGCTCGCCAGCGATTCCCCACACCCGCAAGCGGAAGAGTGGAGACAGATGAGGAAGGATTACGGGTTGTTGAAGGAGGTGATGACCTCCTGGCGACTGGATCAGGTAACGAGGATGACGCCGCAGGAGAGACGGACGAGGATACAGAGATTGATGAGGCAAGTATCCTCCAGCCCTCCACCGCCTTCACGTCCACCACCGCTGTCGATCAGTACAGCAGCGACGAGTCCTCCGATGGCTCGTACCACGACGCCAACGTCATCTGCACCAGATGCGACAATCCCCAAGAATACTGTCACTGCGCTCCCATGCGCATACCCCCTCGAACCAACAACAACGAAGAAGAAGAAGACGCCGACATTGCCGATGAAACCGTGGATGACGAAGAACGAGCACCGCCTACTGCTGTCATCTACGGACCGACTGCGGAGGAAGGGTATGCCATGCGAGGACTACCATCTTATGCAGAGGCACGCGACGCTTCACCCATCCATACGCGCCGAGCGGATGCGCCGAGGCGCCCTCTCCGTACCCTATCGCCTACCCCCGGCGGCTTCGTCCTCAACAACGGGATGAACTGGGTGCCGATGGTCATCGAGCACGAGGGGCGTCGCATTCCCGCTCGATATGTGCGGGTGCGAATGTGCGACAACCCGGAAGTCTTCGGGACCATGGGGCGCCACACGCCAATATACCGAGGGGAGATTCACGCTGAGCCATGCCGAGATATGGGACCCGCCGCTGAGTACTCCCGCGAAGATTTGCAGTACTTAGGAGCTTACTTCCGGGGACGGCGCCAGGTCGACGAGGCCCTTGCTCGGCTAGGGGATATCTCCCTGGCAGCCGAGGTAAGGCGCTACCGCGCATCCCAGGAGGTCATCAAGGAGCTTGAAGTAGCGATCAAGCGACTTGAGGACGACATTTTCGTCCACGTCGACCGCGCTCGTCACTTGGCAAAGCGGCTGGGGAGGGCTCATGCCATTCTACGGGTACGAGACGAACACGAGACGGATGTAGGGCTAACCGCGGTGCCTAACTGGGTAGTGGAGCGAGGGCGCTCACCCTTGTGAAGGGGGTGATGTAACGTCCCGGGTCATAGTAGGTATCTGACCTAACCGATAACCAAGGGGGCGTGATCAAGGGGACGCTTACTGCACGATACACATGGCTGACTGACCTATTACTATACGCTGACCGATGACTGAGGACTGGATTACTGTACGATGACTGATGATTGGATTACTGTACGATGACTGATGATTTAC
The DNA here is from genome assembly GCA_015025155.1 of Lactarius quietus. Classification (NCBI taxonomy): domain Eukaryota; kingdom Fungi; phylum Basidiomycota; class Agaricomycetes; order Russulales; family Russulaceae; genus Lactarius; species Lactarius quietus. The sequence continues at coordinate 3,995 of WITN01000876.1, read as the reverse complement.
GGTACGATGACTGTACACCTGTGGACGATTACCTAGCAGATTAGTAGTAGTGGCGGTCTCGCTGATGAAGGCGGATCGCACTAGTAGGATATAAGGAAGCTATCGACTGTTGTAGTTGATAGCTTGGATTTCTTGTATCATTCTCGACTTGTTATCAGAAGACGTGTTCTCTCTCATCCTTCGGGGTCGCGATCCGCCTACGGAACAATCAAGCAAGACTCCGCCTTCGAGCGTTGAGACGATACTCTGCCTTCGTGCTAGAGTCAGGAATTTGCTAAGTCACCGCGTTCACCCCTTAAGTCGCCTAAGTCAGGCTCACGTGCAGCTCGCACGTAACACAATTGCTCTGATCAACCTTGAAGAACTTGACAGCTGATAAGGCATTGAGGTTTCAACACACCTCTTTTTTGACATGGTACACTGTGAGTAGCGCATGGCATCAGTCCGAATTTCTGACTGACTGGACCCAGACTTCACAGTCAACAGTTTATCACTCCTTTTCATTTTGGCTCCCGGTTTCACTTTCATTGGATTGCATGTTGCAGGACTGACACTTGCAAGATTGGTTGTGTTCTTTTTTTCACTGCTTCTTTTTCCTCTTTTCTGGCCTTGCATTATCTCCTGATAATTCACATAATGCTGACATAACTTTGCGATCATTTTTGAATAACCTAGTAAAAACCCAGTGACAATATACCAATATTTCATTGCCAAATTGTGTGAATTAGTGTGAATTGGTGATGATTTATTGTGGGGACTAAACAATCCACAATAATGGAATAATTCTGATAATTATTGATAAATTATCTAAATTATTGCAGAAGGTTTTTCCTGATGCCTTCACTGGTTCTCCTCTTCCAACTCCGTGGTAGGCTGCTGCCAACAGGCCCGTCAGCAGCCCAATATCCACGCTTGCCTCATGTCTGTTTACAAGGAGGTCCCCGATCTGTGGTACCTCACCATTTTCTGTGCATCCAGTAGAGAGTGAGATACGGCATGTACAAGTACTAACCGGCCTTCGCAGTCACGATGTTTGGGTTCGGTGTCGTTGCCATAGAAGTCTCCTTAACATTTGAGCCAGAAGAGCGTCTCTACAGAAAACAGCCCGGGCATATGCGCGCTCCAGACCTGCACTGCACTGTCGATTTGCCAGCCCAACCACCTGCACATCACACAAAAGGTGAAGTGTCCATTGTGCTGTCGTGCATTTTGTCGGTCCAGGATTATGGAGACCGCATCACACCAAAACCTGACCCTCGCAATGGGAAGCTTGAATGCTTCTGTTAGCTGGTAAAGTGGAAAAGACGAGGTAAGCTAAAAGCTATTTGATCAAATAGTGTCATGATTCGCCGTCGTTGACCTTCGTAAGCGGGATGACGAGTCGCTCCCGAATCTTACTCATGAACATGTTGTGGATTACTGATATTCTTACTGTACGATTACTGATGATGACTGATGGTAGTAGTAGTTGAGGCGTTAGTATTAGTGGACGTTACCAAGCGTTAGTAGTAGTGGCTGTATCGCTGATGAAGGCATACAGTCAAGTTAGGATATAAGGTGGCTGTCGACTGATGTGGTCGACAGCTTGACTCTCTTGTACTCTTCTCAAATCTACTCGGCTTCCTTCTTCTCAGAAGTCCGTTCGCTCCCTTAGGAAGGCACTTTCAGGTGTCCCTGGAATAGTCACACCTTCGCGTGTTGACGCATCCTGCTAAGTCACGTTACTTGCCATCGTGTGTAGGGTCTAAGTCAGACCACGATCGTAACAAATAGCGTGATGTCGAGCCCCTCCAGAAGAGGGGCCCAAATTTGGGCGACAATACATTCCAAAAATGCGCTAATGCTTTGGAAACTGAGGTGTTTTAGGTTGGCAAGCGTCATGAGGTTCCCCATTTACCCAACAGTACTTTCTCTGTGCTGAGGTGGGGCATGAGGATGGAAAACCCGATGGACAGATCCTCAAGTCGTGGAAGGGACTGAAGACGTACCAGTAATAGACTCGGATGAATGTAACCAGAAGCTCGGATGATATTACAGTTGAGTGTGACGAAGGAGACAGTGAAACCGTAATATTTTTGGAATATTGATGTTAAGCAAGGTGAGGTGACTTTGATTTGGGGCAAGGCAGGTCTTTGAAGGGACCAAGCTTGTATCTTCTTTGGATGCGAGCGGTAGATAGGTGTTCCAGCATTGTGAAAGGTCCTCCAACAAGCACAAGAATGCTGTGCAGAATCGAGGGAGGGAAATAGAGGACAAAATGTCATACGCGATCTCGAGTAGGGGCAGGTGGTGCATTGCTAACTCATCTTGTCAACCAATAATCAATGAAGAATGGAAGAGGCAGTAAATGGACTAACGTGCCCACTACAAGGTCACCATTGGTGCAGAGGATATGCATTCCCAAGTGGAATGCTGAGGAGTGTACGAGGTGATGCCATCATCGATAAACATGAGAGAGCTTGCACCACCTAAGCTGGAAATTCTAAGCATTCTCCTCATCCAGCCAATAGTAGCTGAATATGTCGAAGAGTACATCATCATCGAGCGTATTTATAGTCATGCATTACATGGGTGTCCAGGTCGCTCAGATGTTGGAAGGGGTAGACGGTCCTAGCAGAGTTTTGGTTATAGGTGTTGGAGTTAATGGATGCCTTGAAAAATACCTGGCAGACTGTTTATACATCCAGGAGATTCTCGCAGACCATAAATGTGAAGCATGTAATAGAGCATGAACTTGAAGCGGTGAATCATGACTGTCTGATTTTCAAATATCCTCCTTCTTAGACGATCAGCCAACAATGTTTGTAGCGTTATCACCTAATGCTGGTTCGACTTGAACCGATCTGCAGCATGATACTCAAGCGTATGGATGAATCTTGATAGTCACAGGCAACTTAGCTTAGTTGCACAGCCACTAGGTCACTTGGTTGACACTAGGGTATCCCGAAGGACAAGCTTCAATCGATAGATTGGAAGAGAAGAGAAGAGACGAGTGATGATGATTCAAGAAGACCAAGCTAGAGAGCCTTGGTCTTTACTACACGACTTATATACAGTTACATGCTGGCTTTAAAGCGCAGCTTAGAATCCAAACCCTAGTACAACTATCCTAGTACTGAGTCATTACAAGAACCTGAAACACTGGCGAACCCAAATGCCGGCGACGCGTAAGTGTCCATGACTAATAACGGCTTACTATCGTAGTCATAACCAAATAGTAAGCGTCCTGAACTCCGAGACCTCGTAATGATGATGATCGTTAGTCCACGAGATGTCAAACCATGACAATGTTGCTACAATGGCAAAAAGCGATGATTATAATTGAAGACAAGCCCATTGCAAATTGGGCTTACGGGTCACGACATCAGTGTCTGAATTGCGAGAGGCCAGTAGCGAGGCCGAAAAAGCACGAAGTTGATGGTCATCTTTGCTCCCCGATTGTCCCGACATTTCGAGAGAAGTAGAGTTGTATGCTGCACTATATGAAGCCATGCGCTCTCTATGCTGTCTTCCTGCTGAGGTATTTCCATTCTTGAAGAGATGGACAGCGGGATGTCTCCGAGTCTTCCAGAAAGGAGTCGTTGGAGGCCCAATGTCTAGGGATTATGGACGAGATCAGAATGGGATTAGGGGTAATTAAGGTAGTGAGTAAACGTGTGCGCGGCAGAGTCTGTACAACAAGACGATGCCTCTCAGTAACTGCACACACTAGCGGACAGTGACTATGTAAGTTTATTCACCTGTACAACAAGACGATGCCTCTAGGGCAAGTAAGTACAGGTACACGTAAGTACAATCAAAGGATAGACATACCTCAGTAACTGCGCACACTAGCGGACAGTGACTGAGGACTACAGTACGAATAGGTAAAGCTTATATACTACTATAGTAACTAAACTACCAAAAGAGATGAGCCGCTAGCTCTGTAAGTAACATAGAAACAATCGCGCGGTTTGCATGATGGAAACGAGATGAAGCATAAGTCATACAAATAC
>WITN01000875.1:0-34811 GCA_015025155.1 Lactarius quietus | reverse complement strand
TATCCTTCGCCGATACCATCGTCACCGCTCGCGAAGAGGAAGGTGACGCCACGTGAACCGAGTTGTGCAAACAGTCGGCAAGCTTCTTCTGTATATTCCATCGGAAGGATATCTTCATCAAAGCCGAATGCCGCGCCGATCGTCTGAGGGAGTGCTGATTGACTGACGAGGTATCTGAGCCAGTTCATGAACCAGTCATCCTCACCCGACGGACCACGGCCTGTGACGTAGTAGCCGACAATGGTTGGAAACACAAAGGCCTCAAGGTATTGGATGTTTACATCCGACCTTGCGTTTGGCTGGTTGTTCGGACCAGGGTTGATCTCGGAGTCAATGAAGGACGCGGACACCGCGTCGGCACGATAATTCTGCATGAACACTTTCAGATACGCACGGTTCGGAGAATCCCCTATAGCTCCCACAATCGCGACCACATTCCGCTTCGGCATAATGGGTGTGTAGAGGGCCGTACCGTACATCCAGCGCAGCATATTCGGTTCGACCTCGGCGACATCGTCGCGGTTCGACAGCATCGTGGTTGGCTGTCCCAATGCTGACTCAACCGGCACCGTTGTTGCCCCGCCAGAAATATTGTGCGGTGTCTGCCACTGCTTGAGCGAGGGGACAAAGGCTGTCGTTGGCACCACAGTCCGCACGTGCTCGTGCAGCGCCGCGGGAAGCCCATAGCCGACTGTCCGGACAATAGTCTCATGGCTTTCAACGTGCCTGTAGAGCTGGTATGACGCATCGAGGAGACTGTTGGCTTTGGTCACGGGCACGGCTTTGAGCATGAGTGTGTTGCCGCCTTGTGTCGTGACGTCCGAGGAGGGTATCCCGTTGTGTTTGAGCCAGGACTTAACGAGTTTAAGCGTCCTTGAATGCGGAGCGACAAGCTCAGCGACCTGCTCTTTGGAGAGGTGTTCGCCATATCTGCACCGGAACATTGGTACATGTGAGTCCATGGGTGAGGAAAGAAATAAAGGACGTGCTCTGGATGGTCAGGTGTGCTGACATTGTAGAGGACGTTGATTAAGGCGTTCTCACTGCGTGGCTTGAGTGTTATGTAAAGGTCGATTGTGGTGCTCAAAGGCGGGCGGCCCAGGCTCTCCCAGTTCTTCGGGACGGCGTTCCAGGAGTGCTTGGTGCGCTTGTCGTCCCAACTTGATGAGGGGTTTTTTGCAAGGCTGCCGAGAAGGACAGCGGCGAGGATAGAGAGTATAAAAATACAGTAGTAGCGCATGGTGACACAACACAATGAGGACAGGAAGAAGGTGCGAGGTTCAGAGTGATGACTGGAACGATGTGGGGGCTTTCGAGTTTATGGTACGTTTGGGCTATTCGAAACAAGGTGGCCTCACGAATAGGTGGCGTTTCGGTGACTTTTCGTGCATTCTTCGGGTGCTAGCTCAACTTTACAATTCTACAGAGATAGACCATTTTTAACAAGATTGGCGGGGGGCGGCTGTGACCTTGTCAAGGCGTTTCCCAGTATGAATTGTTTCTTCAAATTCAAAAGTCGAGAGTAAAAAGGTCAAAGTTAAACACCGCGGTCGAGCCGGGTTTGGATTAATTTCAGGCAGCGTGCCTTTTTTCCAATTTCGGAAGTCGAAAAGTGGAAGGGTCCGACTAGGCTCGTGACCAGCTTGGATATGATTACAGCTACATTCATATTAATAGGCGCATTTTCCCATCGAAATTGGAATAGTCTGATTCAATCTCAGATTAAAGGCAAATTCCACTGTATTGTGGCAATCATGCCGAAGGTGTTTCCCACAACAAATGTATTGGTAGCAATTTCAAACCAATTCAGTCGCTATGAACTCAGCTGTCAAAATGTTTAAGTCAGCTGTACATGCTAATTTGGTCAGGGGCCCCTTACATTGGATGTAGCTGTATTGATACTGCAGGGCTACACCAGTGGGTGACTTCTAGGCTCAGATCCAGCCGGTGTTTGAACTCAGCAGCTCTGCACAGCTCTCGTTCTCAACCGGCTGGGCTCAAATGTATAGAAAGTGGTCAGCTAAGCATGAGAAATTCGCCTCAGTCGTTTTTTCACTCTCTTAAAATCTCCCCCTTGCTAGGATCTTTGACGCGCCCTTCATTTCTGAAGTCTCCATCTCAAATACAGCATTAAATGTATTCTACCACCCAATAAAACCAAATAGAATACATTCCACAATCGTCTGAGGTCAATGAAAAAAGAAATCCAGAAAATTGTAATATTCTTTTGGTGGCACCATAGGGTGCAGTGACAGGAATGGGGTTAGCAGCCCAAATTGTGGTATGACTGGGTGTGAATGCCATGCAGTATGTGTTGTTGGTATTGGGACAAAGAAATTGACTTTGGGATGGGGTGGGTATGGGTGGCTTGAAGTTGTGAATGTGCTGAGCGACAGCTGTGAGAGGCCCACCTGATGACAATGCGATAATGGATGGAGTTCATATGAGCCAATATCCTTGTCTTCCCACTGTTTGGAATAATGTTGGCCAAGTCATGGCATCTTGTAGGGTTCTAATTCATCACCAGAGTATTCAAGAATGAGTCTCTAATTGGCCTAAGGTGGCTCAATGCTTGCGTAGAAGGTACTCACAACTTCACAAGCATGCTGTCATAACTGGTGATACCCTAAGTCACCTACAACTGTGTAGTGCTGCGACCAAGAGTCCTTGAGTTCAGGAGGTCAAGGAATTTAATGCTTGTTCAAACTTTTAGTGTTGCAATAGCTTAGCCAAGTGATTTTCGACTTTTGTCAAATAAAATAGCTAAAAATATGAAAATATTCAAGGAGGTAGATCTCATTAAGGGCTACCTCGAGCCCAGCCAATGCTAAGCGATCTGAGTAGCCGTTCTTGCTTGGCTTGAGGTTGGCTTATTTTTTAAAATAAGCCAACATCAAGCCACGCAAAATAACTTGGAAATGTCTTCTCGGATCGCTTACTGTTGGCTGGGCTCGAGGTAACCCTTAATGAGATCTACCTCCATGAATATTTTCATATTTTTAGCTGTTTTATTTGACAAAAGTCGAAAATCACTTGGCTAAGCCATCACAACACGAGTTCGAAGTGCATGATGCTGCCAGTGCATTTTACCAAGGTTTGCTGGTGAGGGAGGAATGGGCTGAGTCGATGCCAACTGTTACTGACAACAACTGTGATGTTGCGCAACTGGTCCTAGCTTTGCCGCTGTTGCCGCCGGTGAGCATGCTCAGATGCATCAGTGATACTTAGTGAAAGTGAGGCTTTGAGAAGTGTCGGCAAGCAACACTGAGAAAGAGTAGAATTTGTGATGTAGAGAGTAGGGAAGAGTAAGAGTAGTGTGCCCGAAGCCCTGTGGTGAGGTGCTGCTCTAACTGTAACGTCCCAGGTCATAGTAAGTATCTGACCTAAGCCGATAACTCAAGGGACATGGCATGACAGGACGATTACGGTACGACGATGACTGACTGCTTACTATACGGTGACGGACGATGACTGATTGATGACTGATTACTTACTGTATGATGATGGATGATGACTGATGCTCTTAGTGAGCGGCTTACTGATAGTAGTGATATTTGTCAAGTGTTGTACAATGTTACTAGTAGTAGTGGCGTGTTACTTACCGTTATAAGGAAGCTGTCGACTGTTGTGGTCGATAGCTTGAAGTTCTTGTATGCTTCTCATATTGAATAAGCAGGCTCTTCCTCTCTCTCTCGCTCCCTCTTCGTCCTTTCCGGACTGCGTTGCTATCAAAGCAAGACTCCGCCTTCGAGTGTTGAGACGATACTCTGCCTTCGTGCTAGAGTTAACGGGTTGTTAAGTCACCGCGTTCACATTACGTTGCCAAAGTCAGGCTCACGTGCAGCTCGCACGTAACATTAACTTCAAGCTCTACTAAATCGAACGCCGTGGCGACTCTCAATACCAAGGATGGTTGGGACTTCGTACCCTATCGCATCGATTCAAGAGAACGAGACGCACCTACCCACTACCTAATAGGGTGAGTAAGGTGGCGACACGTACCAGACACCAGAAGAAGCGACGAAAACAACACAGGATACTACGCAGAAGCTGCTACCTCACAAAGGTATCATCCCGTAGTATTTAACAGAGAACGCTGTTGCTGGGTCGAGCTCAGGTGGAGCAACACCAACAGCTACTTTGAAGCAACACGACCAGCAGCAGACGACTTACATATAAACGTACCACTGGTCGACGCACGACCAATAGATCAACAAGGACCTATAGACGGTCAAGCAGAAGAGAATCTCGATTCGGAACCACCAAGGACCGAATTCCAACTAAGAGAAGAGACAAGGACTGCATCAAGTCATACTAGCGACCGGTCACCCACTCCACGAAGTGAAGCAGCAGAACCCGAAGAAATCGCAGTGCAATCACTGGAAGTAGACGCACTAGCAGCGCAGACAGCTGAGTTACATATTCCTGAACCAATCAGAGGAGTACCATTCAGCTACATGACTACTCAAACAGAAGTATCGCCACCCCGACTTGTTATCAACGAACAAACAGGTCACGTCCAACAACTACAACCAGAAGATATGGAAGCCATCAACCAAGCCATGGGACCAGATGTCCCTGACGCACCAAGCATCCCTGAAGGAACAGATATGTTCTATGAGTTCCGACTCAATAGGAACAGGGTACCATCGCCAGACAACCGACCTTTTCCCCCGTTAAGAAGACCACCAGGAGGAGGACCGCCAGGAGGAGGACTGCCAGGAGGAGGACCACCAGGAGGAGGACCACCAGGAGGAGGACCACCAGGAGGAATACAACAAGGACAAGGGGGGAACGATAAATTTATTGGTAACCCACCACCAACGTTTACAGGAAACAGAGGACAAGCCGAGTCCTTCATTCTCCAATGGGAAGTCTACGCAGGAGTCAACGCCAACCATTCTGCAATGATAAACAAGTATCAAAAGGCGATGCTGTTCCTCACATACATCCAAGGAAACGCAGTCAACCAATGGGTAATGTCCACAAGCAGGTGGCTCGTTAACGAAGTTGCTACAGGAACCAGCCAATTCGATAACAGGTTATGGGAGAATCTGTTACACGCCTTCCAACGGCAATTCGGAGACGTTCTTAGCAAAGAACGAGCACAAGCCCAGCTCGATGCTGGCATACACATGAAGGATGGAAAAATCGACGACTATATCACCACATTCGAGCAGCTCGTCCAACACGCAGGATACAACATCAACGCCGAGCAAACAATCAAATACTTCACAAGAGGATTACCGCACGCGTTGTACGAAACAATGTATCAACACGACGACCCCCGCAACTATGAAGAATGGAGAGAATCCGCCTTGAAAAGGCAACAGAAGTGGATTCACATGCAGACGGTCAGAGGCAACCTCGATGCCTTCAAACCCGGACGAGCTCAAGGAGGAGCATTAGCTAAGTTATTAGCACCCCTCCAAAACAATGACCGAATGGACACATCCGCAGATCAAGTGCGGGGACGATTAGCAGGAGCAGAAGATGTACTCCAAAACTACAAACGCAACGATAATCCCCCACGCCCACCATTCCCACCACGTGGAGGATTTATACAAAGGCAATTTAAACATGACCATAGTCAAACACAGTGTTACAACTGTCAGAAGATGGGACACATCAGCCGCGATTGCCGACAACCGCAAAGGAACCGAAACACACAGACACGAATAGCCGAGACCGCGCCGACTAAAGAAGAAAAGGCAGCGGAATGGCTCAGAGGAGTAGCAGGAGATGACGAAGAAGTAAAAGACCTGGTCCTTCAACAATTGATGGGACAGGATTTTGGAAACGCCTAAACCCGGCGGCCTGGGTGAGGGCAATATGTTGTAACTCTGTGTACATTATGCGCTACCGTTCTATGAAAGTACCAGTGTTGATTCGCGCGAGTTACAACATGGCCGACATAAAAGTGTTAGTGGACTCAGGAGCCACTGACAACTTCATACATCCCAATTTCGTCAAAAGAATGGGACTGGGACAAAGGGCATTAGATAAGCCCAAAAACATATACAACATTGACGATACCACTAATAAAGCGGGACAGATCACACACTATCTCACGCTCAATGTGGAAACGGGAGGAACAAAGAAGGAAATGCGTTTCCTTATCACAGACATAGGAAGAGAGGACCTACTACTGGGGTATCCATGGCTTGCAACATACGAACCAAGGTTCAGTTGGCGACATGCCACAATAGACGAAAAACAACTCCCCATAGTACTACGAACAATCAACCCAGGCGACAAAAGGGCAGTTTTGGCATGACTGCTAAACGAGGAAAAGAAAGACACAAGAATATCCCGAATATTCACAGAAGATGACAAGGAACAAATCGTAACGACGCTGGAAGAACAAGTATACGGGCGACGATCGGTGGTAGAACTTGCAATCGACGCCCAACAATACACGACACAAGTCAACATACCGACGGAATACCAATGCTTCGCAAAGGTATTCAACGAAGAAGAAGCAAAGAGATTCCCACCAAAAAGAAGTTGCGATCACGCGATCGAGTTCAAGAAGGGAGTCCCTGACGTCATAGACTGCAAGGTCTATCCAATGACAAGGACTGAAGACGCGGCACTAGACGAATTTATTGATGAACAAATCAAAAAGGGATACATCCGACCCTCCAAGTCCCCGTACGCATCGTCATTCTTCTTCATTAAAAAGAAGGACGGAAAGCTACGACCTGTACAGGATTATCGACGAATCAATGAATGGACAATACGGAATCAATATCCACTTCCCCTCATTGATGACCTCATCAGAGATCTCGGGGGAGCACAGATATTCAGCAAATTAGATGTCCAACAAGGTTACAACAACATAAGGATCAAAGAGGGAGACGAATACAAGGCAGCGTTCAAAACACGACGTGGTCTATTCGAACCAACAGTCATGTACTTTGGATTGTGCAATTCACCAGCCACATTCCAAAGTTTCATGAACGAAATCTATCGACCAACTATCGTGAAACATGAAACACAGGGGACCACCATCAGAGTCTATATGGACGACATCGCGATAGCAACAAAACGTCAACCACTAGCAATCAAAAAGCACCAAGACGTGGTCCGTGACGTACTTGCGGTTGCTCAAAAGCATGACCTCTTCTTTAAACCAGAGAAGTGTGTCTTTAACGCATCCAGCATTGATTACCTGGGGGTAATCCTTGAAGAGGGGGTAACACGAATGGACCCCGTTAAAATTTCCGGCGTGCGGGACTGGCCATCCCCGTCATCTGTAAAGGACGTACGCTCATTCCTTGGATTCTGCAATTTTTATCGGCAGTTTATTAGAGGGTTTGCCAACATTGCCAAGCCACTAAACAAACTAACACACAAAGACAAACCATGGCAATGGGGCACAAGACAACAAACGGCCTTCAACACACTCAAGCAATGTATTACCACAGAACCGATCCTAGCGCACGCCGATCAAGCACAACAATTTGATCTAGAAGTCGACGCATCAGGATTTGCAGTGGGAGCGGTACTGCTACAAAAGAAACTGGACGGGAAACGACACCCCGTAGGATATTACTCAGTGACACTCAATGCTGCCGAGTGCAATTATGACATATACAACCTTGAGTTGTTAGCCATCGTAAAAGCGCTATGACACTGGAGACATCTATTGGCTGGATCGCCATACAAGGTACGAATATTTTCCGACCACCTCAACCTGCAATACTGGCGAGATCCCCAGAAGATCAGTCGACGAATCGCTAGGGAAGTACTGGAGCTAGCGGAATACAACTTCGAAATACACCACGTCAAGGGAACAGCCAATGGAAGGGCAGACGCTCTCTCTCGACGACCTGATTATGATCAAGGAGAGAAAGATAACGAAGGCGTCACGGTCCTACCAAACAAATTGTTCATACGAAGCGCCACTGCTAAACAACAACAAGATGAACAAAAGATACTCAAGTGGGTAGATCCACACAAACTGACCAAAGCCGATGGGCTCTGGTGGTATCAAGGACAACGACTAGTAGTCACAGGCACAACAGAAGCGATTAGAGAAGTAATTTCCACCCATCACAATCCGCCTATTTATGGACATCCAGGAATAAATCGAACGACACAACTGATCGAACGATACTACTGGTGGCCCACGATGAAACAAGATATCGCCCACTACGTTAGGGGATGTGCCGAATGCCAACGATGCAAGGTAAATACACACAACACGAAGGCACCACTACAACCAATATTTCCAAAAATGGAAGCAACACCATTCGAAGTGGTAGCACTCGATTTCATTACCAAACTACCCGAGTTCCGAGGATATGACTCTATACTTACAGTCACAGATCATGACTGTTCAAAAGCGTCTATATTCATACCATGCAGAGAAGAAATATCGGGAGAAGAAACGGCTATCCTCTACGCAAAACACGTACTGGCAAGGTTTGGTCTACCATCAAAAATCATTAGCGATCGAGATCCCCGGTTCGCGTCAAAATTCACAAGGGAACTGTGCCGACTCTTGGGGATCCAACAAAACATTTCCACCGCTTATCATCCGCGAACCGATGGACAGTCAGAGCGAAGCAACCAATGGTTGGAACAATACCTCCGCTTTTGGGTCAACGAAAGACAGGACAATTGGGCCGACTACCTCCACTGGCCGAATTTTCACACAACAGCTGGACTAACGAGTCCACACGCGAATCTCCATTTAGGTTGCTGATGGGGTATCACCCCCGCGCCAATTGGACAGATAAGACCTCACCAATACCCTGGGTCAAGGCAAGACTAGAACAATTGAAAGAGATAATACAACAAGCACAAGGACAAATGCAGAAGGCGCAACGGTCATGGGTCAAGCACCGTGATACGCCTCAATATCAGATAGGAGACAAGGTTTGGCTAGAAGGACGCCACCTACGAACCAACCAACCAACCGCGAAGCTTGCGCCCAGAAGACATGGTCCATTCACCATCAAACAGGTGATGTCTTCCGTCAATTATCGTCTAGAACTTCCCACGCAGTGGAGCATCCATGATGTCTTCCACATAGATCTTCTCACTTCCTACAAAGAAACGATGACTCATGGCGTCAACTATCTACGCCCACCACCAGAATTAGTAGACAGCGTGGAAGAATATGAAGTCGAAAAGGTACTAGACTCACGAAGGACAGGACGGGGGCGCAAACTCCAGTATCTTATCAAGTGGAAAGGATACTCCGACTCGGACAACCAGTGGGTCGCATGGGATGATGTACATGCGGACGCAGAGATAAGGAAGTTCAAACGGTCTAACCCGAGGGCCGAAATTTACATAAAAGCAGGAACCACAACGCGAACTATCTCAACACCCCGCACTACAATGTCCCATGTCCCACTCACCACGATCACCCTTGACCTCCCTCTCGTCGACACCCTCACCACCTACGACGACAACAACAATGTGGACGACCCCTTCTGTTCTGCAGTTGAACAAGTGCGAGCCGTCGCCGAACAAAACAGACAAGAACGAGAGCAACGAGAGCGAGACCTGGCCGAGGCTCACCGGCGATTCCCCACACCCACAAGTGGCCGAGTGGAGGACGATGAGGAAGAAAACCACATTGATGAGGGAGGTGATGCAGTCATGGCGGCTGGATCAGATAGTGAAGATGACAGCGAGGGAGAGACGGATGAGGATACAATCGCTAATGAGGCAAGTATCCTCCAGCCCTCCACCGCTGCCACATCCACTACCGCCGTCGATCGATACAACAGCGATGACTCATCCAACGCCGATGAGTCCTACTATGATGCCAGGGTTGTCTGCACCCGATGCGACAACCCCCCAAATTATTGTCACTGCGCACCCCGATTCATACCACCACCAATCACAAGAGTTGATGACGAAGCTGCCGAAGAAGCCAGTGATGCGGAGGGAGGATCATCACCGGTTGCTGTCGTCTATGGACCGATGGTGGAGGCTGGTTACACTGCCCGCAGAATACTGCCATACAGCAGAGCCCCGATACCGTCCCCAACAACTACACGCCGAATGAATGCGGCGAGGCGCCCTGTCCATGCTGTATCGCCTACCCCCACCGGATTCACCCTCAACAATGGGATGAATTGGGTACCCATGGTGATTGAACACGAAGGACGACGGATGCCGGCGCGCTACATTCGAGTGCGCATGCTCGACAACCCAGAGGTCTTTGGGACTATGGGGCAGTACGAGCCTATCTACAGGGGGGATATCCACGCAGAACCGTGTTGGGATATGGGACCTGCAGCTGAGTACAATCGCGACGAGCTCAAGTACTTCCGAGCTGACTTCCGGGGAAAGCGCCAGGTAGACGAAGCTCTTGCCAGGCTAGGGGACATATCCCTACAAGCTGAGGTGAGACGCTACCGCACGTCCCAGGAAGTCATCGAGGAGTTAGAAGCTGCCATCAAGAGGCTCGAAGACGACGTGTTTGTTCACATTGACCGAGCTAGGCACTCGGCGCGAAGACTTGGGCGGGCTCACGCCTTACAGAGGGTACGAGACGAGCATGAGACAGATGTCGGACTCACTGCAGTTACGAATTGGGTGGTTGAGCGTGGGCGCTCACCCTTGTGAAGGGGGTGATGTAACGTCCCAGGTCATAGTTAGTATCTGACCTAAGCCGATAACTCAAGGGACATGGCATGACAGGACGATTACGGTACGACGATGACTGACTGCTTACTATACGGTGACGGACGATGACTGATTGATGACTGATTACTTACTGTATGATGATGGATGATGACTGATGCTCTTAGTGAGCGGCTTACTGATAGTAGTGATATTTGTCAAGTGTTGTACAATGTTACTAGTAGTAGTGGCGTGTTACTTACCGTTATAAGGAAGCTGTCGACTGTTGTGGTCGACAGCTTGAAGTTCTTGTACGCTTCTCATATCGAATAAGCAGGCTCTTCCTCTCTCTCTCACTCCCTCTTCGTCCTTTCCGGACTGCGTTGCTATCAAAGCAAGACTCCGCCTTCGAGTGTTGAGACGATACTCTGCCTTCGTGCTAGAGTTAACGGGTTGTTAAGTCACCGTGTTCACATTATGTTGCCAAAGTCAGGCTCACGTGCAGCTCGCACGTAACACTAACACTACTATGCTTGATTGCTTAAATATGGCGCTGCCCCCCCTGCACTGTGCCTACTGGGCCGCACATTGTTGACAGCTACCCATGCGGTCCTGATGGTTGACCGATGCAGTTCACTTGGTAGATTCATCGGCCGAGCAAGTCCCCGCCGCCTCACGGTCTCTTAATCATCAGTAACAGTTACAAGGTCGCCTTGTTTCTGCTGCATTGTGATCCGTGACTATATTGGTTCTGTACGCAATATCCCTTTTCTTGGTTGAGGGTTACTTCTCTGTGTGCTTCTCTGTCACGTGACACCCTTGGTATGGGCTGGTTGCTCATATGGGCCATTGGACTGGCCCATTATTCCTGCTCAGGGTCCCTCTGGTTTCCACAGGCAGTGCTGGCCGCAGCACCGCCCCTGTCGTTCACTATGCTTCATCGCTTCTTCGCTATGCCTTGCTTGCTGTGTGCCAGTTCACTTGCCGGGTGGTCCTTGCTACCTGGACATTCATTGTTCTCCGCATATGTTCCCTTCTATCACTGTGTCTTGCCTGTCTGTTGGTAGCCACTGCCGTGTTATGCTGTCAGCCATTTGTCCATTAGTTATAGTGTGAAGCTTGTAAAAATGCTGGTCTATACAGCCAGTGGCACACTGGGCATATCACCAGTGAGTAAAAGATATCTGAGTGTGCATGAGGGGAGTAAGGACAACAGTGTTGTTATTGTCATGATTGTCCTACACTGGTACAGATGAGATGGAGAAAAAAGTAAGCATGACTGATCTAAATGCTTTGTAGAACCAAATAAGCAGGGCAATGGCAGTGGAGGTTTGGTGCACTGAGCACATGAAGGAACAGTTGCAGAGATATGGGGGTGAGGTGTGTTGGCAGGAACAGTGGGGTGGCTTGTGACTGACTGTAAGTGAGGCCTAGCAATTGACGCATCAGGTGGCAGTTATGAGGTGAGAGGATGAGAAATTGAGCCTGTGAGGTCTGTGATGGGGAGAGCAAGGTGGCAGGGTGGCAACGTGTATTCAGTATTGATCAACTTCAACAAGTCACATTGTCTGCTGATTGGCCAATCGTGGGAACTATTTTCACATTCCGCCCAACAACCAACCATACACCAAAGACATGCCTTCATAACTTACAGTCGTCTTACCTATTTTTCTCTCTCCCACTTCCCACCCCACAGCTATCATCACCGTGACACTGCCAATCACCAACCACAACTTGGCTGTCCATGGTACCTCATCTATGGAAGAGTTGTCCACTGACACAATGTTTTCTCGATGCTGTGCCAATGCTGCACCCCACCTTTGCCATGTCATTGTATGTCTCAGGCTTCAGTGGCTTTCCTGTAGCTACTAATTCACCAACTTGCTGTGCCAAGTTGATCTCTCCCCAACCCATACCTCCCCATTGTGTCTGTTCTCACACACCACATGAGTACCTGAGCGAGCAACAATCACAGTGTGTCCTCTGGTCCAAACCCCGGTGAGTTGGCTTGTGATTTATTTGTCAACTTGACACATCAAAGCAACCCTCCTCATTCTCCTCCAGATACTGACCAGGTTCTGGAGTACTTTCATTGCACACCTCCAGCTTGCTTCGAGCCATCGACACAAATGGTTCATCTCACTCTTCACTGCCCATGCATTACACCCTCAGCTTCATCAGCCCCACCTCAGGCTGCTAGAGAACATTATTCAGGTATGCTCTTGCAGCTCCTGCTCCTCACTTTGACATCCAACATCACCTCGGCAGCTATGAATCGGGTGTGTCGCTGCCTTTCACATTGTTGGACATGATTCTTCGGTGAGCCTTGACCATTGGGAGGTCACAGCTGACTCTCACAGAATGCTTGTGGCCTGCTTGTGCATTCACAAGGCATGGAGGGCACACCCAGGCACTGTTGTTCCATCATGTGCTATTTCTTTAGGTCATCGCTGGTGTTCCATGCTCGAGCATAGTCTCTCTCAAAGTCCTGACCTTGGTCGACACCTTCTCTCATTTGGGATAAAGAATACCAGTCCCCTGGCTTGCTGGGGTCACAACCCACCTGAAGGCAATCCCTTGGAGTGATTTTGCCAGAGGGTCTCCGACTTCATTCTCATGCCTACTCCCAACCTCACACAACTGACCATCAACATCGATGATGTCATGATTGACATCATATGGACTAACCTTGTCAGGAGAATGACACATCTTGGAGTCTTGGTACACTTACTCATTGGTTATGACTATGATAGTAAGCTTCTATTAGTCATGGACACTTACGTGTCGCCGGTACTTGGGTTTGCCAGTGTTTCAGGTATTTATAGAATTGGGTAATGACTCGATACTAGGATCTCTGTAGTAGGGTTTGACTTCAAGCTGTGCCTTAAAGCCAGCAAGTAACTGTATATAAGTCAGATAGTGAAGACCAAGGCTCTCTAGCTTGGTCTTCTTGGATCATCACCATCTTGTTGTCTATACTAGTACTTCAGGTACTAAGTGGTCATCCGTCACATCCTTGTGGACTTGTTTCCCTTGTGATTATCATTATCTTCAACAACCCCAGTGTCTCATCATATAGACCTGGTGGATCTCATCAAAAGATATGTTATCAGTTTCTTGTCACGAACTAGCCTCTGCCTAAGTCAGGCCAGCATTAGTGATAACACTACAGATGGCAAGTTCAACTCTGTGGATGTCTCAAAGCTCACCTCAATCAACCTTTGTCACCTACACACCCTGAACTGGGAAGGCTGACCGACCTCCTCCATTGTAGCGTTATCACCTAACGCTGGCCTGACTTAGGCAACTTGTGAAGGCATGACAAGAAGAGACTACATAATGGCTTGTTGATACACCAAATCAACAAAGATATTGGGTATGTGAAAATGATCACAAGGGACTATGTCCACAAGGATGAAGAGCGAATAGCGATCACTTAGTACCCAAGGTACTAGTATACACGAAGAGAAGTGATAATTCGAGAAGACCAAGCTGGAGAGCTATGGTCTGAATACAGAGACTTATATACAGTTACGCGCTGGCTTTAAAGCGCAGCTGGAATCCAAACCCTAGTATAGCTATACTAGTAATGAGTAATTGTCCGTTCTAATAATACCTGAAACACCGGTAATCCCAAACACCGGCGACGCGTAAGTGTCCATGACTAATATGTGCTTACTATCGTAGTCATAACCAAGTAGTAAGCAATCCGAAACCATGGAAGGTACCTCATCCTTTGAAGTCAGCAACGAAACGATGTCAACGTGACATTACCCCCTTTTCAGGTTGAACGACCTCGTTCGAAAACCCAAGGGATAATTGTAGTATTCCGACACACCTCCACCTCCTTGTCCATAACCCTTTGAAGCGCGTTGGCCTCTTCAAGCCACCGGACACACTTGCGCTTTTCATTCCCCACTGCGTACTGCTCATTTTCAAGAGCTGTAATCGCCGTGTGGAGATCGTCATAGCGCTGCGATACATGGCGATAACACGAGATCTCGGCACCCAGCGTTCGATCTGGAAGCTCGGCAATGGCCAGATCGACCTATTGACGACCCCCAAAATCGTTACACAGATAGCGCAACTGATCGTGCATGTAATCGCATGCTTCAGCATCGAAATCGGGGGCGGCATGTACGTCACCTTGTTGGATCTCCCCTCCTTTCTTCATACATCCAAAAACAACAGTGTTGTTTCCAGGCTTCAGGTGGATGTACTTGGCAATGGTGTGTTGCCCGTTAATAATCATATGAAAGGGAATGAACTGCGGAGGGATATTCAGTTCGAATCCATCTGGGGCCTCAGCCTTGTCCTTAGCCTTCTGCCACTCGACGTTGGTGGGATGTCCGTGATAGTCTGGGAAGAGAGGGCTTCCTTTTGCTGTTGCCATACCTCCTCGACGTCCCCGGCGAGTGTGTGGCATAGTAGGTGATACCCCTTCATCTTCGGGTCTCGAAATCGCCGAGGGATCTTCGTTTTCTTTGTTGGAGTCATCTTCTTGTTGGCGGAGGATGGAACAGGTGTGAACACCCCATGAGGTGGCGGGTTCGAGGATGACTCTGGGAGGACAGTCGATATTGATATATCAAGGCATTGGCGGTGGGGGAATGAAGTGGAACTTGTCATTACAGACGCATTCATGGACGGGTTTTCCACAGTCGTAGTGGATGTGGGAGTCAAGGTGGCCTGGACATGACAGGGCGGATTGCTTACAAGTCCCACAAACTCGGACCACGTCACTGATGTTGGAGACGCTTGGAACCTTGACAAGTGTTTGTGTAACAAGGAGGTTCTGGCAGTCAGGAGTTGTTCCCTCCGCCACTTCCTCTGTGTCTTCCTCCAATCCTCCAGTGTCGTATCCGCGTACATCAGGGGTTTCAGGGATGAAGTATCCGGGTCCAATGCATCTGAAGGCAGCAGCGACTTCAGCGGCAGAGGGTTCGACCTCATTGACAGTTGAAGTGATAGAGGAAAGAGAGGAGAGGATGTGTTCATTGGTAGAGGAGGAAGGAGTGCTCATAGTAGTTCGAAGAAAGAACTGATGGGCTTCTTCGCTAGGAGTGGGGACATTTATATATGCTGACAACGGAGTTCGAAGATGTTGAAACTCAGCTATCGCTTGTGGAGCATGTATGTCAGTGGCGTTGACCCACTGGTTCTCCGAGTCTGGGTATCCCTTCCATTTGATCAGATATTGTTTGCGCCTTCCTCTGCCAAAGTGCCGTTGATCTAGAATCTTCTCGATTTCGTATTCTTCTTCTCCATTGATTAATTCAGGGGAAGGTCTTGGGAAATTTGGTCCGTGAAAGGAAGTTTCTTGATAGGGGGTGAGAAGATCGATATGAAACACGTTATGAATGCTCCATTGTGTGGGAAGTTCCAGTCTATAATTAACTGGGGACATCACCTGATTGATTTTGAAAGGCCCATGTCGCTTGGGCGCAAGTTTGGCGCTAGGTTGGTGAGTTCTCAGGTGACGTCCTTCTAGCCATACAAGGTCACCAATTCTAAATTTGGGTGTGTCTTTGTGCTTAACCCATGACTTTTGTGCCTTGATGATTTGTTGTTGGGCGTGTGCGCGTGCCTGTTTGAACTGATCAAGCCGCAACACCACTTGGGGTAAAGGGGTTGGAGTCGTTCTCCAATCAGCACGTGGATGATGTCCCGTCAAGAGAAAGAATGGGGACTGCCCTGTCGCTTCATTTGGCCAATTGTTGTGTGTGAATTCTGCCAGGGGCAAATATAGCGCCCAATTGTCTTGTCGCTCGTTTACCCAGAAACGGAGATATTGTTCTAGCCATTGATTCGTTCGTTCCAACTGTCCGTCAGTACGAGGGTGATAGGCCGTAGATATATTTTGTGTAACCCCCAATTGTTTACAAAGTTCTCGGGTGAACTTGGATGCAAATCGGGGATCTCGATCGCTGATTATTTTGGTGGGGAGTCTGTATCTGACGAACACATGTTTGAGATACAACATTGCAACTTCTTCTGCGTTGATCTCTTCTTTGCATGGGATAAAGATGGATGCCTTGGTACAATTGTGATCAGTGATGGTGAGGATAGAATCATATTCTTCTGACACTGGCAGTTTGGTGATGAAGTCAAGTGCGATTGTTTCAAACGGCATTGCTTCTGGCTTTGGATAGATGGGTTGTAATGGAGCTCTAATTGGTCGATTGTTGACTTTGTGCCGTTGACAGTCCGTGCATCCTTGTACATACACGGTGACATCTGGTCGTAGTGTCGGCCACCAATAGTTTCGTTCCACTAATTTGATTGTTTTATTGATGCCTGGATGTCTGTATACTGGGGGTTCATGATGAGCTTCTGTGATCGCTCGTCTTTCTTTACTTCCCTTGGTTACCACTCGTCTCCCTTGTTTATACCACACTCCGTTTACCTTCTTCAAGTTGTGGGGGTCCACCCATGGGCGTAGGATTGTTTCATCCTGTGCATCGCTGGGATTGACTGGAGTCATATCTTGTACTGTCAAAACGCCTTGAGGATGATTGGGCATTCCCGTTCTTTGCGTCATTGTATTTCGGATGAACACGTGATCGGGTAGTACCGTTACATTTTCATTGTCCTCTTCACCTTGGTTGTAGTCGGGTCGTCTTGATAATGCATCTGCGCGGCCATTTGCGGTCCCTTTGATGTGATGAATTTCTAGATCGTATTCTGATAGTTCAAGTACTTCCCTAGCCACTCGTCTACTGATCTTTTGTGGTTCTCTCCAGTATTTCAGGTTCATGTGGTCGGAGAAGACTTTGATCTTATGTGGGGATCCAGCTAAGAGTGCTCTCCAGTGGCGGAGTGCTTTGACTATGGCCAGTAGTTCCAGATCGTAGATATCATAATTGCGTTCTGCTGCGTTTAACGTTGCAGAATAGTACCCTATGGGATGTCTTTTGCTGTCAGATTTCCTTTGGAGTAGCACAGCTCCCACCGCGAAACCTGACGCGTCTACTTCAAGTTCGAATTGGTCTTGTAGAACTGGGTGTGTTAGCACCGGTTCACTTGTTACTCGTCGTTTTAGCGTCTCAAACGCATGTTGTTGTTGCGGTCCCCAGCTCCATTCCGCTGTCTTCTTTGTGAGATTGTTTAGAGGTTTGGCGATTGACGCAAATCCTCTGATAAAAAGGCGATAAAAAGTGCAGAAACCAAGAAAAGATTGTACATCCTTGACTTTGGTTGGTGTTGGCCAGTTCTTGATGCCTGCGATTTTGATAGGATCCATGCGTGTTACCCCCTTTTCAAGGATTACCCCCAGGTAATCAAGGGATGCAGCATGGAAGGTGCATTTCTCTGGTTTGAAATAGAGATCGTACTGTTGTGCCACTTGAAGTACATCTTTGACTGCGGCAATGTGGTCATTGAGGGTTGTTTTTGTTGCGATACCAATATCGTCCATATATACTTGTATGATGGTTCCTCGTTGTTCATGTTTTGATATCGTGTCTTTATAGATAGCATTCATCATGGTTTGGAACGTGACTGGAGAGTTGGTAAGCCCAAAGAACATAACCGTTGGTTCAAAAAGTCCATATGGTGTCTTGAATCCTGCTTTGTGTTCGTCCCCTTTTTTGATTCGAATATTGTTATACCCCCATCGAACATCGAGCTTCGTGTAAATGTGAGCACCACTAAGGTCTTTGATGAGGGTTTGGATGAGTGGAAGGGGATAATTGTTGCGAATAGTATATTGGTTCAATCGGCGATAGTCCTGCACCGGGCGTAGTTTTCCATCTTTCTTTTTGACAAAGAAAAATGGTGATGCGTACAGGGATTTTGACGGTCTAATGTATCCCTTTTTCAGATGTTCAGTGATGAACTGCTTAACCTCCTGATCTTCTCGTAACGATAAATCGTAAATAGAGCAGTTGATATGATCAGGTGTGTCCTTTTTTAATTCGATAGCATGGTCCCATTCCCAGGATGGGGGAAATCGATGGGATTCTTCTTCACTGAATATCTTTTTGAATTCTTCGTATTCGACTGGTATCGTTGTTTGTGGAGCGGGACCTGCCTCAATAGCCATTTCCGTAGCTACTCCCTTGATAGAGCATTGTGATTGGAGGGCGGCTATTATGTCGTTTTTTGTGTCTGTTGACAGGGTATGAGTGGTGGGGAGTTTGTTTGTGGATTGTCCAATTGATTTGATAATAATTGGATGAGTGCTTGCACGGATATTGCCATTTTTCCAGTCGAATTCTGGATCAAAGGCGCTGAGCCAAGGATATCCCAACAGGATATCCTCTTTTCCTATGTCTGTGACTAGGAATCTCATTTCCCTGTAATATCCCTTGGTGAATATCTGGAGATCAACATAATGGGTAATCATCCCTCCTTTGTTGGTTGTGTCATCGATATTGAATATTTTCCTAGGTTGCGGCAGTCGTGCCTTTCCCAATCCTAGTCGTTTTACGAATTGTTCGCTTATAAAATTGTCGGTAGCTCCCGAATCGACGAGTGCTTTTATGTCAGCCTTGTTGTAACGTGTTTGACAGAGTACTGGAATTCGCATAGAACGGAAGCGAGTTATGTATACAGCGTTACAACGTAATGCCCTCACCCAGGCCATTGGGTTCAGGCGTCCCCAAAATCCTTCCTTCCCATCAACTCCTGCATGGCAAGATCTTTGAATTCGTCTGTTTCATTTGCAGCCATGCGTAGCCAGTCATCTTTTCGCTGCGTAGCCGTTCGATCGTCCGCTACCATTTGGGCAATGTGAAGATCTTCACCCGCCTCGCTGCGGTCATCCACTACCTCTGAACTCCTTGCATTGGTCCTGGGTTGTCGAGGCTGTGTACAATTGCGACTGGGGTGTCCCTTCTTTTGACAATTATAACAAACGACTTCCCTTAAGTCTGGCGGTTGCCGCCTCCTTAAAAATCCTTCTCTTGGTTGAAATGGGGGATGTCCGCCCCTCATTAATTGTTGTGTGGGTCGCTGGCCCCTTCGATCTTGTTCCAATACCTGCTCGGCATTGGCCAGTCTTCCTCTAGTTCTGGTGCGATCAGCAGAGGTATCCATAGCATTTGGATTACGATTTGATTGGAAGGCTCTAGGCCATCGTGATGTCGTCCCCTGCACCTTGAATTGATTGAATTTGTTCTGCATATGAATCCATTCGCCGTGACGTTGGATGCTGTTGTTCCACCATTCTTCGTACGTTTGAGGTTTATCCAGGGTGTATATGGTTTCGTATAATTTTCGAGGAAGTCCTTCGGCAAATAGTTCGACCACCAATGGTTCATCTACCTGATAACCAGCGAGACGAACTAGATTTTCGAATTTAGCCACGTACGCGTCAATGTCCTGATTTCCCATCTTGATTCCTTTCCTGAGCTCTGCTCGTGCCCTTTCTTCTCGTAATGTGTCACGGAATTGTCGTTTGAACGACAACTGGACACTATCCCATAGCCATGGATTTGTGGGGTCGATATGATTAACCTGTACTTGTAGTCGCATCCAAGCGCTGATGGATCCTACCCATTCAGTGATGTGAGGTCCTTGTATGTAGGTGAGGAATAACATAGCTTTTTGGAATGGTACTGCCATCATAGGATTATTGATATTGATGCCTTCGTATAATTCTCACTGGAGAAGGAATTCTTCCACCTTGGATCGATCTCCGGTGAATATGTTTGGGGCATTGCCCCACAACTTATCACTGTGTTGTCCTGGTATTCCACCTGCTGCTCCTCCTCCTGGTGGTCCTCCTCCTGGTGGTCCTCCTCCTGGTGGTCCTCCACCTGGGGTTCCTCCGCCTGGTGGTCCTCCACCTGGCGGCATTTGTGGCCTCCAATTCTGTGGAATTCGTATAGGGAGTCCTCTTCCTGGGAATGGATCTTGATCTGGGGGGTCTGGTCGGTCTGACCCTGCAATGCGTAAGTCTGCTAATTCATCAAGTGTAAACGTTCTTCCCGCAATTTGATGGGTGGTTTGGGTAGCCATGACTGGGCTGATGTGTAGTTGTTCGGTGACCCTTGCTAGTTGATCGACTATGGGTACGGGTTCTTGAATGGTGATGACTTCTGGTTCTTCCGGACGATCCAATTCTGCTTCTGAGGGTATGGTGGTAGGGGACGGAGGTAGTATTGCCCCGAGTGACTGTGCTTCTGATTGAGTGAGTTCGTTGATGAGGATATCTAATCCATAAGAGGTGGGGGCAATTCGACGTCCTTCCCACTCTCAGGCTCTATCAAACCACTGTAATTCTACCCAGCAAAGGTGATCGTTGTCAAACTCAACTGGATGAAGGAATGCGTCTTCTCCGTCTCTTGCATAGTATCCTTTGATATCGTCAACTGTTGTCCACGCTGCACTTTTGGTAAAGCGTTGTGGAACAGTTCGCGTTCCCCTGTGTGCGAACCAGAGAACTGGTTCTCCAAATGTCGTCCAACGACTTGCTGTTGTATCTTGCGACGCCACGATGAATAGCTTGGTCTTAATGTAGCGTTATCACCTAACGCTGGCCTGACTTAGGCAACTTGTGAAGGTGTGACAAGAAGAGACTACGTAACGGCTTGTTGATACACCAAATCAACAAAGATATTGGGTATGTGAAAATGATCACAAGGGACTATGTCCACAAGGATGAAGAGCGAATAGCGATCACTTAGTACCCAAGGTACTAGTATACATGAAGAGAAGTGATAATTCGAGAAGACCAAGCTGGAGAGCTATGGTCTGAATACAGAGACTTATATACAGTTACGCGCTGGCTTTAAAGCGCAGCTGGAATCCAAACCCTAGTATAGCTATACTAGTAATGAGTAATTGTCCGTTCTAATAATACCTGAAACACCGGTAATCCCAAACACCGGCGACGCGTAAGTGTCCATGACTAATGTTACGTTCCCACTGAACGTTGATCCGACTTGGATCCGATGGGTCTTCCTTGCTTCAACTCTGAGTAAAGCGCACGGCTTCTGAACTCAGGAACGACTTGAATGACTTGTAAGGGCAAATAACCAATAAGGTCCCCTTATACCGCCTAGCTTGAGGTTCGTTTCAAGGTGGCAACGCCTAACACTTAAGTTGGCAACAAGATAGTCACAAAGAATGATGACTCTGCTATAAGACTGTCTGAATTCCCTGAGAGTAATACAGGTGGGTTCCAAGACAACTAAGCTAGCGAACCATAGCGCAACTTGTATAGTATTTATAGTAAATGTCCATCAAGATATGAAGCCGACACATATAGTATGAGCAAGATCACAAAGGATGACTCACACATCAATAAGCGAATGTCTAATCACATCAGTAAGCAAATGAGTAAGTGAATGTCCAAGCATCACAAAGCATGAGTAAGTGCGCGACTAAGCGACACTAAGCCATCAGTAATCACAATGATAAGTATAGGGGAAACATTAATCAGCCAATAATAGTGCATCAATAAGCAATGGCTCGGCGCTAACACAGGCGCTCCTTAGACTAATCCATCTTGAACACATACCCGAAAGGGGATTAAACCCGGCCCGCTGGAGTGCGTCCCAACGGCAGCCACGGCCCGCTGATATCGGCAGCCTCAGGTCGTTGGTCTTACACCACACAATCGCTATCCGTCGTCGTTGGTCGTCTTCGGGACACAACTGTCTTCCGCCAATTCCATGGCTTCTTCCAACGTCCCCTGAGTTATTAGTTAGGCCAGATACATACTGTGGCCTGGGACAATTCCATCCTACGCGCCCCCCTGGCTTATTGCTTAGGTCAGATCCCGTGACCTGGGGGTTTCCTCACATGACCATGTCACGTGACCCTCATTCGTCCTGTAGTAGCCGTCCTGCCAGTATCTGGGGTACTTCCGCGAGTTATTAAGTTACTCACGAACTGGCGGACCTTGCACGCCTCGTCATAAGCGAGGTAGCTGTCGTCTTCTGCCGCTACGAGTGCTCGTACGGCCTCTTCTTCTTCAATGTCTTCTTTATCACGTGCCTCCCAGGTATGCGCCTCTGGGTAATCATGGCAGCTCTTCCAATGTTCATGCAGGCACTTGCGTTGTCTCTGTGTCTTGGCAGCTTGAGCAGGGTCTGAGTGTAACAACTAATATGTGCTTACTATCGTAGTCATAACCAAGTAGTAAGCAATCTGAAACCATGGAAGGTACCTCATCCTTTGAAGTCAGCAATGAAACGATGTCAATGTGACATCCATCCTCTATTCCCTTGCACTCTGGCCATTGATCTGATATCTTTGCAGGGAAAATCTTTACATGAACCCACCAGAGGAGGCCCAGTGTCCAGCTTTGCTGTGGAGTCGCTGTGTGAACTATGAGGCATCTGAGGGCTTCATGATGTGGCTCATGGCCACTGGCGATGAACAACCACTCTGCAAACTCCATTTCAAGAGTGGGCCTCTGTTCTTCCGGGCACTGAGGGATGTTTAACTGCTTATTTTCCATACATTAGCCTCATTTTTAAGCAATGATGAGAAAGTTGAATGTTAAATTAATGCAAATTTAAGGTGTTTGTGTGGTTAGTGCTAGCTGAAAGATAATTTTTCCTTAATTATCAGGGGGATAGTAAAAACAGAAAATGGGCACTTCTTGCTAATTAGAGATAATTAGAGATAATTAGAGATAATTAGCAGGGGGGGTTTTCCCAATGAAAATGGCTAATCTTGTCTCAATTGACACATGTAGGATTTCCTGATGCATCTGTCAGTGGAAATTCATCACTACCCCTCCGGTACCCCTGATACTTCCGGTACCCCCGAGAGGGGTAGGGGTACAGTGAGGGTTTCGAAATCCATACCCTTACCCCTACCTCTGCTAAACCCCCGACAATACCCTGGGGGTTCTCATACCCCTGTCATTCTCTAGTTAGTGATTTGCCAGCTCAGCTTGGCCTGAAAGCCATGGCTATGGCTCAGCATTTGGGGGCTCAGGCTTCATTGGATTCATGACCGGGGCTGGCCTCCCAGCTTTTGGGAGCTTTGGCCAGCTTTGGTTTTTGAGGCTACAGCTTAGGGCTTTTAGAACAAGAAATAAAATTAAAGTCTGAGATTACAAACGAGATAGACAGTAGCTAAACAGTGAGTGCTAATGAACCTGACCAAAACACGATCCTCCAAGAGCAGCCAAAATGGCACCTGCACCGAAGTCAACCCTGTGGGGCTTATAACGCCCAGTGCCATGTGCAGGGACAACCATGCCCAGCAGAACACGAAAAGCGACTGCAGTGGACATAGACTTTTCACCCACAATATCATCTGTGGATCTCAATGACAAATAGTGGGTGGATGTGATGCCAATACCGCCCACGCCACTCGAGGATTCCCAACCTGTGTTCCCACCCCACCACCTATCATCGCGAATAGCCAAGTCGTCTAGTACAAATAGCAGGAAACGGAAGGAACACTGCACGCATGTCCCTTTCCTGTCCAGCGCAGTTGAGGGCGCGTCTGAGGATCAGCCGCACAGGGTACCAAGATGAGTACGGCGTGGGGGCAGGATGCAGGGCAGATGGCAGACTCCTTCCCGATTCAGTGCTGCACGTAAGAGACTATAAATCATGTGTGCTTTCCCACAATAAATTTCCTTTTATATCACTACTTGGCATCTCGTTACGCTACACACCAACTGGGGACACTTGCATCGGCGTTTCCCAGGACATGATGCGAGGGGCTCTTTTGTCACAATCCACAAGTTTTTTAATCGTACATGTGCGTGTCCGTATTAGGCAGGTGTAATAGATTTATTGTGTAATCCGAGTGTATGCATGCGAGTGTCTCTGTATGCCTGAGTGTGTCTCTACTACTGTGCTTTGCTCTCACTGTGCTTTGCTCTCATGGACTCTACGATGGATGAAGAAACTGCTACTGATCTGCCATCATCTGAGGCTATTTGTGCTGCTGTCAAGGAACACTTTGGTTTCTTTCCGTGCAAATGGCAGGTGGAGGCCGCATTGATTCAGCTTCAGCGAAAGGACTTGGTTCTTCTGGCATTTATGGCTCAGGCAAAATGTTGACATTCTGGATACTGTTACTCTTTAATGGAGACGGTATCACAATCGTGGTTACGCCGCTTGTTATACTAGGTGATAAGAACGTTGCAGAGTTGTTGGAGGTGTCGATTCCTGTGTTGAATCTCACCATGGAGTCGGTGACAGACGATACATTCAAGGTAGTAGTACTATATTACATGCATGTCTATAGATATTAAGCTGGATAGTGTACAGGAAATAGAGTCACTAAAATATCGCATTATTATCACAAGTCCCGAGCGCGTTCTCACAGACCACCGATTCTTTGAGCTGTGGAAGTCTAAGAAGTTCGTCAACAAACTACACAGCTTTATCTTTGACGAGGCTCACTGCATCGTTCAATGGTCGGGGGAGTTTTGCCCCGAATACACTGATCTCGGGAGACTGCGTTGGCTGCTTCCCAGTGTACTCTTCTATGCGGTATCTGCGACATTGCCATCCCACACCCTCAAACGGATGCAGACCGCACTTCATATGCGACAGGACAACACTAGGGAAATCCGACTCAGCAATGATTGGCCGAATATTAACCTGCTTACCTTGAGGATGCAGGATCCTGTGAACTCATGCTACGACATCCTCCACGTGCTTAGCTTTGATGGAAATCCGCCTCCACCATTGTTCATGGTCTCTTGTAATGACCGGAAAGAAACTGAGCGTCTTTGTCAGTTCGCTCATTTGCAGGCACCCCCTGATCTTGCTCGGAACTTGCTCTGGTTCCATTCTGGCATGAGTACTCGGTTTTGGATGGACACGATTAGGAAGCTTCGCTCACATGAGATCTGGGGCATCTTCTGCACTGATGCAGCTGGGATGGCATGTAACCCTAGGCCGTCCTCTTCACTGCTGCTGACTATGTGCTAGGGTCTCAATCTACGTGATATTGAGCTCGTAGTCCAATGGAAATATACGGACTCACTCTGTACACTCTGGCAGCATCTTGGTAGGGCAGAACGAGACCCATCTAATGAGGCTACTGGGATCTATATTGTCAAGCCAAGCTACATGGATGATCAGCGTGTGCAAGCGGAGAAGAGAGCAGCAATACGAGCAGAGAAAGCCCAGCAAAGACAACAGGGGTTGGATGCCGGCACTGCGACTGATGCTGCAACGTCACAGGTCAAGACAGTACCAAGGAAAAGGCCTTGCTGTCCACACGATCAGTGTGTTACTGACACACCGCGACCAGCAGGCACATTGATCATGTTCGAAGATTGCCACAAGGATGTTGAAGAGGCCGCCATGGATGCATATATCAACGCACATTTACGAGGTATATGTCGCTGTGGTGTGTCGGACGAATTCTTCGACAATAGACTAGGTGTGTATGTAATCTATTTGTGTATCTGGTCTGACCCATGTTCAGCGTCTCCATCGATGGCGTGTCCTTACACAAACTGTCCATGTTGCGCTGTCAAGGTCCCACGCTTTTGTTGTGACACCTGCAACCCCGATTCCTTTGTTCTTCTTTCGCCTTCGACAACCGCGCTGAAACAAACCTGGGCTCTGAATAAATTCAAGGTCATGGATTACATCTTGAGCGAGACAGACAAGAAGCTCAAGACCGCCCTGCAAAACTGGAGGGGCACTCAGCTTTCAGGAACTGTAGGCGACAATGACATGTTCAGACCGCAACTTATCATGACCGACGATGTGCTAGACCGTCTAGTTGGGTTGGCTCACTATAGTAAGGTCTCTGATCTCACGTCGATCAGGACCCAAGTAAGCTGGCGACACGTCGATCTCTGGGGCGCAGATGTTCTGGACATCATCAAGACTTACTACCCACTCGATGAGCCCACTTCCCCTAGACCCGCCCTGCAAGCTGTTGATAAACTACCAGGGCCCTCTGTTGTGCAGCCACCATCCAATGCCCCCACCGCAACAGTGTCAAGTTCACGTGACATCAAAGTACCACGTACGAGGCATTGTAGTGCATGCGGGAGTGACTCTCATATAGGTACATCACGATCCAACAAATCCCAATTCAATATACTCATAACTACCTTCAGCCTCTAACCGCACATGTCCAATGCACAAGAGGCACAACGTGGCTATGCAAGATGGAGACGAGAATATGTTCATGGTCAGTGAGCCTCTAGGTCTGCGGCCTCGATCTCATGTGATTCTTCATCAACAGGTAGTACAATTTTCTTAGCATGTACCACCTGTAACCCCCTGAGAATCTGATCCATTATTTTGCGTTCTACGGTTCTTCCTCAATGGAATTTCCACAAGCCAGTTGACTGCATATGTGCACGCAACCTCTCAATTGTCGCCATCATATCTGGTGACGTGTGTTTCAGGGTGCGATGCATAAGTTGAAAGGCTGCCTTGACGATGACACAGCAGCTTTGGAAGACCTCAATTAGAGGTGATTGCTTGCATATGTAGTTGATGGTTCGATTCGGGCCACTTCCGGCATAGATGACCTGTGTCCAGGTCAGTTCTCCACTTGGAAAGTCTAATACGTTTGAAACTCACCTTTGTATATAGGTTGTTACGCTCTACCAACCAATCAACAGGCCGGAACACATTTGGTTTGCCTGTGGGGTTGCATAGGGCGTTCATTCGCACAATATGGCTGACATGGTATCCTCAGTATCAATGTGCAGAACCAGATGGACCGGGACCTCACCTCAACTCCGCAGGATATACGTCGTGTAAGTGCCTGAGAAATCTTGCTAACTGAGATGTGTATTTGTGTTTCCCAGTGCCGCAGAACACATAGATCCAAGGGAGGAAAGAAGACTCCATGCGTCTGATATCACCACAGTTTATTGCATTGCAGAGGTCGACATATAGCAGGTAATCCCGATTGTGAAGGCTCTGGTTTTCGAACTGCTGATCCCTCTCAGTTTCAGGTTTGGCATATGACTTTGACAGACTTTCTGTCGTCCCAACGTACTTCCAAACGATCCCCTCCGAGAGCTTGACTATCAAGTCCCAGTCAGGCTTACTTTCTGCAAACTGTTTCAGGCTCATCACTCCAGGCTGGGAAAGCGATGCCTCTGTCTGCCAACACTCAAGGATGGCAGCACGAAGCTCATGATGGACCACATCATGCATCCAGCAGAACCCAGGTTTTGTTGTCAGGATTCCAGTCTCCTGTGGACGCAAGATTCCGGCATGCTGAAAGGTACTGTTGACATCTTCGTGGCCATCTTTGTTTTGTAGGTACGTCCTCCACAGAGCGTCCACGCATGCCATCTTGTAATGAAAAAGTCCAGGCACAAACACCACGTATTGAAACTGATTCTTGGGTGTGTCCTCGATTCTCCGAGAATCCCTCACCGTATCAAGACGCTCTTTTGTTAGGAGATCCCCATGGATCAGTAGAACGAATTCCGACATGTCAACGTCCCCATTTCTCTCAAAGCCAGGTTCAGTGGGATCACCAAGCCCACCTTGTCGAAGTAAGCTATCCATGACTTCAATGTTTCCATCCACTGATGATTGTTTTATCTTCATCAATCTCATTGGAATCTGTTCAGTTTTCATGAGCAGTATCTCGAGGACAGGTTTCAGGGCACCGAGTTGTCCGAGGAAATGAGCAAAGTACTGGCCATGATTGACCAGAATTTCACGTATGTGCCAGGCAAATGCTTCGCACTGAGGGCTAAACTCTTTTCCAGGCATTCGGCGATTATAAGTATCCATTACATGGAACTTCAGCAAGTCAAAATCATCAAAGACAGCAGGTGGAGTTGATGGGGAAGGGTTATGAGGATCTGCATCCCAGAGCACCACAGAACCGTGCAATGCGTTGATATCATCAACAGTGACAAGTGGTATCACCGTCGCCAATGTCGCACTCACGAAGTTTGAACAATGAGTGACTGTTGGCTCCGACATCTTGAAGTTGATATCAAAGTTGTCATATGCCATGGCCACCTTCAGCGTGCATAGACCATCCCTGATCTTATGGGCACTGTCAATTGACATGGACTTCACAGCCCGCTGGATGGATTTGATACTAATTGACAGCCCCGCATGTGCAAGGACCTCTATGACGTGTTGTGGCACATTTGCTGAGTGGACAAACATCCCAATTATCCCTTGTAGGTGGTTACAGGATTCGTTGGCTCCCTGTAGGATGATACTGATGCATACAACCGATTTCTAGCATTTTAGAGCCATATCGCATAAGTATTCGATGACGAGCTGTATGTACACTACTGTGGTAATATATAACTTACAATAACACGCAGAGCTGTGTTTCGTGCAGACACATCCTTGCGCAACCACTTCTGAGGCCTCCTCTCGTCCTCTGGTTGAGCCCCTGGACCATTGTCGTCTCCAATAGGACCTTCTTCCACTTCTTCATCCTCACCAAGATCGCCAAGATCCTCAGATGCATCAAAGAGTTTGGCCAAGTTGACACCAAGAGGGTCTACCATTCCAGATACGTGCTGATCGTCAAGAGGCCCAAGGAGATTGAAGACAAGTCCCCACAGATTTGGGGCCAGAAACCGCATGTTCCCTGCAAGCCTAGGCATGAAAGCAAGCTCGATTTGTTCAGATGTCACAGTGCACGCATTGAAATGAAGACCATTTTTCTTTTTTGTCATCTCTTCTACTTCTGGATGCAGCGTTGACTGTGTAATCTGGAGAGCCCATGCAGATACAGAAGTAGATGTAGGACCATAACCAAATAAATGTGCGCATATATCCACAGCATCGCACTCCAAGTCATCAAGGGCTGAGCGAAAGCATTGATTGTCGAGGTTGAGACCCAAGAACATGCCAGTGATCAATGTAAGAATCGAGTAGCCACTTTCCGAGAGGCACTGGAGCACAGCATCGAGCACGCGAGCTTGTTCGTCCATTGGGGTAGCATACAGTGACAGAGGATTGATATGCGCGGGAGTCCGAGTCTGTACCGTGGGTGATTTCAAGTGAACAATAAATCTATTACACCTGCCTAATACGGACACGCACGTCTACGATTAAAAAACTTGCGGATCGTGACAAAAGAGCCCCTCGCGTCACGTCCCAGGAAACGCCGAAGCAAGTGTCCCCAGTCGGTGCGTAGCGTAACGAGGCGCCAAGTAGTGATATAAAAGGAAATTTATTGTGGGAAAGCACACGTGATGAAGAGCCTCTTATGCGGAGCACTGAATGGGTAGGAGTCTGGGCAGATGGGATCTTTTCTTTCAAAAATGCACTCTTCACACCTTTGTGTCATGATTCACGAGTGTTGCTTAGTGTAAGTGGGATGACGAGTCGCTCCCGAAACTTACTAAAGGACTACAGACTCTTACTCATGTATGACTATACGATGACTGATGATTACTGATCGTATTAGTGGATGATTACCTAGCAGTAGTAGTAGTGGCTGTATCGCTGACGAAGGCGTACAGTCAAGAACCAGTTATAAGGTGGCCGTCGACTGATGTGGTCGACAGCTTGACTCTCTTGTACCTTCACCGAATCTAGTCAGGTTTCATCCTTCAGAGACCCACCTCACAACTGCTATCTTAGGAAGGCACTTTCAAGTGTCCTTGGAACAAGTCATGCCTGCGCGCGTTGACACGCATTGCTGAGTCACAATGTTATTTGCCATCGCGTGTGTTGCCTAAGTCAGGCCAGGTCACGATGACCATAACACTTTGGGAGTGGAAGGCCTGGGCATGCCAGGTCCCAACAATGATCCCCATCTGCCGAAAAATAATCCAGCACTGGAGGTCAGTCAGCCCAGACTCCCAACACACCAGAGCACACCACACACCTTGCTGTTCTTTAGACAGGCACAAAGAGCTCTCCCCAATGACGCACAATAAATATCTCACCAAAAAACAGCCCGACACAAGCGACGATGTTCAAGTTGCCTGGAAGCCTGTCCTGTGTGAAAACCTGCGTACACAGGAAGCGTGATCATGGACTTTCGTTTGGGTCGACGAGTGGGGTGCTGTGGCGTGCAAGCTGCGCAGATGTGTAGTATGAGGGTCCAGAATTGGGTGGTGCAGGCGGTGGGCCATTATTTTTCCTTCGTCTGTAACCAGGGATGGTTGTAATTGGTATGTTGGGTGGGGATGTGGTTGTGGGAGAGAGAAATGGGTTCATCACACGCTATTGGGTCTGAATCTTGCAGGAGGGTGGACAGAAGTTATTATGAATCTGATCATCATGTGTGGAATGATAGAGGATGCTGCCATGCAGGAGAATCAGTATGAGATGCAAGCCGAACTAAAAACGCACCTACTACACAACACCTGGCAAAGTTTCATGGTGACAGTGGATTGTGTGCCTCCCAAGTCCATGTCGCGTCGGATCCTCCAAACCTCTTGTGACATATCGGCGCATTGTTGAGCCAGAGCTGTGGGCCAAGCTGCCATCCTGCCAAAATCTGGCACCGGAGATGTGGGCCGTCAAAAGCTGAGCTGGCGGTGTCCGTGGGAACAGCTTCCAACGGCTGGCTTCCACCGGCATCCGGCTTCTAGGCCGAGCCAGCAAATCACTATCTCTAGTGGCAGAACGGATGCTCTGACCGTCAAAGCTGATTGTCAATCAATGATCGTCCGTTACAACTATATATCGACAGCCCAATATGTGGCGTGCACGAATGTTTTGGCATGTGTACTGGGATCTATTCTACCTCAGGTCATCAACCAATTCCTCCAATATGGTAAAGTTCGGTGTGCCGAGACCCGTAACCTATAAAGCCTAGTCAACCATCTAAATATTAAAGAGATACAACTCCACTGGCACATACGGGATCCCATCCAGTAATAGCAGAGAATCCGTCCGTCCCGCACCCTGGATTCCAGCCAGACTTGATGTCGTTGAGGCCCGCAAGGCCGCCGCCATAGAGCCAGTAGTTGAGGAAACCGAGCGGGCGCTTGCCTTTCGACATCCGGTGGTCATTCAGAAGTGAGATAATACTCGCTGCAGTCTGTACGTTGAGGGTTAGTCACGTGGACAGAGCAGAGAAAGAGGGAGGGAAGAGACGCACGGGCACCGAGCAACTCGTTCCGCTCGCAAGCCAGGGCTCCAAATAGTAGACAAACACGAAGTTAATAGCCTGCGTGGAGATGTCGGGTATACCGCGCCCCCCAGCACTGCACAAAATTCCATTGTACTAAGGACACGTAAAAGGACAGGTCAAAGGAGAAGAAACACTTGTAGAGACCCTGATACTGGCTTCCCAGGTTCTTGAGGAAGGTGCCCACGACGTCGTCCTGGTAATCTGGACGCTGAAAATGGTTCGAGAAGCCGCCGCCAGAGAGAGCCGCCGCCCTCTCGGGATTGAACAGGGTCGTGCCGCCAACACTAGTGACGTAAGGGCCTGCAACAGCATGGCCGTGTGTTGTGAGCGACTTGTACCTGGACTTGTGAACTGCTTGCAAAGCAAACACACATACAGGTTGCAGGGAACGCGGGGCGGAACCGGACATTGCCATCCTCATCCGTGCAGTGCTCACCACCGACGCCAAGGTCGCCAGTTGAGAAGAGGACGCTGGCGCCACGCGCGCCAAGCTGTGTAAAAAGGCGGCACACGGCTAGCGTGAGCTCCTGTGGGATGACATCCTCAGGGCCGCCGTACGACAGGCAAACTGTCTGCGGGACTACGTCTTCGGTGAGCACTTGGTTGAGCCAGTTGAGGTACGGTTCCGTCGTTTTGGGGTCGCCACCGGTACTGTAGAAGGTGGTCTTGGTCGGGACAGTGAAAGCCTTCATGTACTGTATGTCCAAGTTCGCCTCCTTGCCGGGATTACTCGGGTCGTACCCGCCGCCGCCGACCTGAACGACGGTGTAGGCCGCGTCTTCCTTGTCAGTGCGAAATGCTTTCATAAATAAGGTCAGATCAGCCGGGTTTGGCCACTGTCCGAGGAAACCGACAACCGCGAGCCTGTTCTGGTCAGGAATGACGGGTGCATAGCCCAGCGTTTCGTACAGCCAGCGCAGGAATGACGGCGAGACGTATTTCTCTTCAGGCTCATCGCGGCGTGCTAACCCACTCTCGAGATCTGTCGACGCAGGCATCGTTCCGGCGCGGCGCATAAGCGGAGTATGCTGCAACATACGCGGAGAGTTGAAGTATGTCGTCGGCGCGACGGCTTGTATGTGTGAGTGCAGCTCACCGGGGAGCCCGTAGCCGATCGTGCGGAGAACAGTCTCGTTCGTCTTTGTGTGCCGGTAGAGCTGGTACGATGCGCTCAGAAGATCGTTAGCTCGAGACACGGGCACGCCGACGGCGGTGAGCCAGCCGCCGCCGTGTGAGCGTGAGATGGAGGGATGAAGCACACCGTGGTGCTCGAGCCAGGACATGACAAGCGTGAATGTGTCTGGATGCGGCGCGACAAGCTCAGCCACCTGCTCTTTCGTAAGATGTGCGCCGTATCTACAATAGAGGAAAAGGTGCAGGTGGTGCAGTCCACGGAGGAGTGACGAAGAGGACGTACTTCGGACTGCCGGGGAAACTTACTTCGTAGAGCGCATCAGCCAACGCATTGGGGCGTTGAGGTGTCAGTTCGATGTGTAGGTCGATCGTGGTGCTAACTGGCGGGTAGCTCAGAGCCTCCCAGTGCTCAGGGAGGGTACTCCATGCGTGTTTGGTAAGTACGCCGCCCCAGCGGGGTTCGAGGGGCGTCTCTGCGAGAATCCTGTAAGCGAGGACCAAGAGAACGGTGACCGGATGGTGGATCATGATTACTGGGGGTAAGCGAAGTGGAGATATGCACTTGGCGGCCTCTGAAGGATAGACGTTGATGCCGCCGTTGGAGAGTAAGGTAGATCATATACGGCACATCTCAGGGTCGGAGCAGGCTGGACTCAATGGGGACCCGGAGATGTCAGAATGAAGGTGAAACTTTAACAAAACTAAGTTCTTATCGCGGAAGAACCATGATCGTAATTGAGGCAAACCGCGTCCACGGCCTCCGAGGTGTACATTCCAGTCTACGGCAGGTGCGGCAGGTCCGAAAGCATGCAGTAAGATGAGAAAGAGAGAAAGAGAGAAAGAGAGAAAGCGAACCCTGGCGGAGCGAGTTTTCGACCGTAGACAGAGTGATGTAAAATATGAGCACCAGGCTAGACGGTTCGAAGACGATACGTAGATAGTGAGCGGTGCGACAACGTTAACCACCCGAGATTATAAGCCTGAAGCGAGCGATTTCAAGAACAGTCTAGAGCGGATTCGGAGAAAGTTACTTTTGATACAAGGGAACCGGAAATATATCGGACATATGAGCGAGCCAGAGTACATGGACAACTTTCAAGTCGGTATTGGGCTGATGTCGCCGCCTAGTTCTCGTGGTTGTTGCTAGGGATGCCGAGGTCCTGTCCAGATTGAGGTTCGGACCTGGACCACACCGGTCCGCACCTCCGGTTCGGGGTCCAGTTCGGGACTTAGGGAGGAGGTCCAGTTCGGGGTTCGCCATGTGCTGGAAATCTTGCGAACCCCGTTGAACCAGGTCTGAACTGGACCACACCTGAAGGCTGAACCTACATACTTCTCACTTCGAGAGTAGATTGATTGAAACATAGTGTAAAGTTATTAACATGTAATAACAGATATGATATTCTATTGATACCCGTCATCACTGTCACTGGCACCCACAGTCGCCATTGGCCCGCCGTTGATGCAGCCATCACCATTGCGCGCAAGATTGCATGGGCAAGTTCCGAGTTCATGCAATTTTGGGCTGCAGAATGGAGATCGAAATTCAAGAATGGCTGTAACCATTTGAAGCTAGTGTTGCATAGCAACACAGGAATGCATGCTGTAATCCAGCGGGCCATCAATACGAACATATTGTAATATACTAGTGTATTGTGATTGAAACTTTTCAAGTGGTTATCCCTCCCCTCCTGTCGTCTCATGGCAGAACTTCCACTGGTCATTTTCGGTCCTCGCAAGAGAAAAGCAAACAGTCATTATGATGACAATGGTGACCTAGGCATTTTGTTGAGGATCAAGAAGGTAAAACTAGGTGGAACGAAACACATACCAAGGGCTCAGTGTTATCTGGATCAAGAGTCCACATCAGCATTTTGTCTGAGGGCCTGGAGTGTACTGGAGGTACTGGCTCCAGTACACCAGTATGCCAGAATCGTGACTGGAGCCAGAATTTTCCATCTGATCCAGATGGTCTGACTGGAGCCAGTTGCTCGCCAGCCATGTCCAGATGTCCTTCCAGAATATGAACGAGTTTCCAGTTCTTTGTCCAGCCACTCATCCAGAATCGTCAATACAGACAGTATCCAGGCTCAAAGGTCAATATA